>CM052246.1:3298235-3467647 GCA_028455795.1 Lasioglossum marginatum
CAAAATCGACTTTTGGCCAGCTAGATCGGCCAAGTACCCCATAGTGCAGCGGTTTGTTACGATGGATTTATTTAAGTCTAGATGCAACACAAGTTAGCAGTTGAATGAACGGCATACTACAAGTTTTATCGCGCTCCGACAAACGTAGAAATCCGACGGTCTACAGTCCTCGAAGGGAGTAAATGTTAACGGCTGTTAGAGTATTTACTATTTGCATTGCGACAGCTTTGAAACATTGATAAGAGTGTTACAGACGACGACGACGATATCGTGTCGCGTTTATATGGCGCAAGGACACGATAATGGTATTAAACGAAGAGATTTCCTATGGTCGAAATACGAAAACAGTAAAACGCCGGTGTCACGCGGAAAGCATAAACCGTCAGTGATGAGGCGAAAGTAGTTGGATGTCAGAAGGTGGTCGGGCGAGGGAAGAGGGCGATAGGAGGGAGAGGGTTACTTTATTGTATATGAGCTGATTATGCACGTAAATATTTCACTGGGGATGATTCCCGGCGCGGGGTGAACGAGGTTACGTGGAGGGGCCAAGCGAGAGGGGTACGAGCTGGAAGGGAAAATGGCGGTAGGGAGAGGACGGGGATTTACGCGTGCAAGCCTGAACGCCCTTTATACGTCGTCGACGCCGTAATATATGACACCTATAGATCACAATTACGTGTAATGGCGCTCACTCTTGTATTCATGGCGATATTATTTCTGGTTGCCTTTCACGGTCGTCGTCGGCTCCACCTCCTCCCCTCCTCCCGTTTCTCTCTCTATCTCTCCCTCTCTCTGTCTCACTTTCCGTCCAGCTCTTTCCATCTTGTTCGTACGAGACTTCGGTCCGTATGCTAAGCAGCCGGTAATTCTAGTTTGATTTACTTCCCCGTCCACCCTAAAACTTTGCGGCGAACGGCCTCACCGTACTTTCAACCCCGCCGGGAAAGTGATTACGCTGAATCGGGCAATAAGTCTTTTACGGTCTTTGTTCTTCGCGGATAGCACGGTAGCGTACTTGGACAGGGCACTTTCGAACGTCTATACGTCGATTACATTAACAACGATTATTCGTTGTACGAAAGTCCCGTTCCGGATGGGAAATTCGGACGAATATGCCCGTTTACGTAGCCTCCGAAAGAAGCCTCGGAGTTATTCTGTTTTTAACCCTTTGCAGTCCTTTGTCGAGTGTGACTCGACATCGGAGAAAGGAAAATGCAAGTGAAACGTGTTTTTATATGTACAGTAGGACCTCAATTAAATATGATTATATTATGAAGGGAAATAAATTTACAAAAACAACAAATTTATTTTGGAATATAATGTACATTTTAATTATGTCCCTCGGGTCTCGATTATCCACCGGGCCTTAACCCTTTGCACTTCTTTGTCGAGCGTGACTCGACATTAGAGGAAGAAAAATGTAAATAAAACGGGTTTCTATATATATGTATTTTGTTCTTCCGTTATTTATTTGATTGTTTTATTTTTTAGTTAAAAGCAAATATAAGTCCCACAAATATAAATTGCGACAAAGTTTGAGAGCTACATTTAATGTAATTAGTCAAGGAACTGTCCTTTGAAGTAAATTTCAAATAAAACATTTAAAATAGTAGGGAATTGTTGGCAACAAAATTGAAAAATAATTCGGAGTGCAAAGGGTTAATTTATCCGGGCTGTTTGTCTCCCGATCAAGCCGGTTAATCGAGATCCTACTGTATTGGTTCTTCCTATATTCGTTAAAGTCGTATTTTTTAGTTGAAAACAAATATAAGTTTCACAAATATAAATTGCAACAAAGTTTGAGAGCTATATTTAATACAATCAGTAAAGAAAACTGTTTAAAATAGATAGGAGTCAAGAAATTGTTCTTTGAAGTAAATGAAACATTTAAAATAGTAGAGAGTTGTTGACAACAAAATTGAAAAATAATTCGGAGTGCAAAGGGTTAATTTATCCGAGCTGTTTGTCTCCCGATCAAGCCGATTAATCGTATTTGTTCTTCCTTTATTCATTAAAGTCATATTTTTTAGTTGAAAACAAAAATAAGCTCCACAAATATAAATTGCAACAAAGTTTGAGAGCTATATTTAATACAATCAGTAAAGAAAACTGTTTAAAATAGATAGGAGTCAAGAAATTGTTCTTTGAAGTAAATGAAACATTTAAAATAGTAGAGAGTTGTTGACAACAAAATTGAAAAATAATTCGGAGTGCAAAGGTTAATTTATCCGGGCCGCTTGTCTCCCGATCTACAAAACGTATCTTTAAAATTTTCAATATAGGTCCACATAAAAAAATTGTAAAATGCAACTTTTAGTATTTTTTCTACAATTCCGTTCTATTGCAATTTTTGAAAAAATTTCTTTTCACATCCTGTAGTAAACTAATAGCTCTAACTTCCCAAAAAGTTCAGATCGTATAGTACAATATCAAAAAATTTATCGTGCCTTTTAGAGCGTCCGAATATCAATTCCGAATAATGCAAATTATGCCTCGTAAACAAAAAAATAGGACTTTTGAGGGCGATAGCGCCCTAGATCGATCTTTTATCTAGCGTTTTTGACTACTGATAAACCCCATTTTTGTATTATCGAGAAATGAGAACGCGAATCCCGCACCCTTGCAATCCTGGAAAAAGGAGTCTACTCCCTTACGGAACAGAGTTACTAGATGATTGCATAAGTTCGTGCCCGATTCGAAAATAAAATTCTGTGGTTAAATTTTAAAGATTGGTTAAAGATTTGGTTGAAGATTGGTTAAGTTGAAATTGAAAAATGGTTAAATTGTCTACAATTAGAAAAGAATGGTGACTATATGTATAATTGATTAATAAAGTTGTATTCTTTAAAATTTAACCATTGAACTTTATTTTCAAGTCGGGCACGAACTCATGCAATCATCTAATATAATGCGAGCCCTCGCACGGTCGTACAAAAACATTATATGTTTCCGGTTTGATTAATTGGTTCAGTACCATGACACGGGTGGGAACGTTTTTAGATACAAAGTTAATAAGACACGGGCAGTTGGGTTTACTAAGTGTTACGCGTAATGAATCTGTCAGCCATTTTGGATCTAGTGGAGTGACATTGCATACTCGTCGAAAGAACAAGTAGCTGTTGGTCCGGATTTTCGGAGAGATGCGATCTTCCGAAAATTCATTATACGCTTGCCTGTGCCACGAAGTCAGCAATATGATTATATAATTTATTAAACCATTTGCAAGTGATTTTACAGGTTACTGACATGTTTCTGTGAGGAAGATGATTTTTATGCATGAAATTCTGTATTACTTGGGCGGAATAATAGTCTAGCGCATACCGGATGTAGTATTACACCGTGTGCTTTACAAATACTTCATTCGCGTTGCAATTATGTAAAGCTATGCGCTTGCTCCGGGCCGGGGAATAAATATTTTACAAGACATATCTGACGTGTTGAATCCTAAGAACAGATAATAACATACTTCTCGGGGCTATCGTTTCATATAGAATATTAGAGGTATCTTATATATCATGTGGAATCATGAAGCAATTAGTTCGAGCAGTCAGCGGAATGAGATGATAGAATCAAACTTCGAGAACGCGAGTACTTCTTAACGACATAGCGTTGCACGAGAAATATTACTGAATAGTCACTCGAAATTATCGCAGGGTATAGCTAACATGATTGGGAATGTGTTAACGTAACGACACGCCATTAAGGACTGCTATTCATTATGCACGGATGTTCTGAAGCATTCTGACAACTAATAAATATTCACTATCCTGCATATATTGGGTTGGGGACAATGTTTCTTCGTATAGCAATGTACACAAATTCTGCATAATGCAGAAATGAATCAAGCTTTATCCATATTTCAAATGAAGTTTATTGAATCAAGTATGTGCCGTTTTGACCGACCACCTTTTGCCATGTTTGAGGTAAAACCCTAATCCCGCCACTGTAGAACTTCTGTGATTTCTGGGCGAAAAACTGCGACACGCGATTTTCACAGGCCTCTTTTGAAGTCAACTTTACACCATTAAGAGAGTTCTGTAGAAATGGTAGTCCGGTGGTGCAATATCAGGACTATACGGTGGATGCATCAAAACTTCCCAGCCAAGCTCTCTTAATTTTTGACGGGTCGCCAAAAATGTAGATCCCCAATTCGGTGATAGTTATATGTTATTTTAGTCAATTCATGAGACACCTCATTCATAAGGCAATCATTAGATGATCCAATGCTTATGGGTCTATTAAAAAAGGAATTTTAGGGTTTTAGGAAATCTCTACAAAAGGCATACTTGAAATGTTTATTACAGGCACAAATAAAAAGGTTAAAAATTCTGACTTTCACTTTCTACTTTCAAGTTTCAAGTAATAGCAATTTAAAAACAAAATTCTACACCTAGTAAACTAACCCCCCTCCAACATCCCAAAAAGACTAAAGTTGTTTTTCACATTAAACCCACCGAGCACTAAAAGCGACTAAAATGTCTTAGCTTTACAAAAATGACGAGGCTCTATTTATTCAGATTCCGTGCAATTTTTATTACAATATGTGCCTGAGTAAAAGAGTCTATCGTATTAATTTTTAAAAAATATGAAACCGGTCATGAGCGGTAGGTTTAGTGTTAAAAACGTTATTATTCGAGTGCGGATCTTTATGCAATTGTGACTTCTAAAAATGCTAGAGTATAAAATTCGACGGAATTTAGTACGATTTTAATTTATTTCTGATCTGAAAAGACTAGTACCACAGAAAATAAGATCAGATTTGATTCGATTTCCTTAAACGAAAATTGCAAATCGCATAAACATCCGCAATCTATTATAGTTTTTAAAGGGTGTCCATTTAATATTGTGCCCGACTGTATCTTGGCGAACAGGTAGCGAGCTGAAGTTTCTCAGAAATGTACGCAATCCGAACTGAAACATTAATTAATCGGCATATCGATACGTTAATAAATGGAAATTTTCATAAACCGTCCGCACGTTGAGGATTATTACGTCGTAGTTGCTCCGGTTGGCAGGAACGTTGAAGCAAGTCAGTATCCAATCAATATTTACATCAGTGCCCGGGGGTAATTACACCTGTCATAATTACCGGCGAGTTAATTGGTATGATAAATGAGACGTAAATGGGAAAAAGATGGAATCTTGGAAAAAAGATCCCATTTAGAATCGGGGGAACAGCGACCGTACACGCGAGAAACACGTTTCTAAGTAATCGGGGAAGACGATGGCAACGCGACGATGGGGTTCACTTGTGAATCATGCGCTAGCGTATTAAACGGCACGGTAATTGAGTGAAGCGCCGTGCGTCGCGGCGCTTCCGCAAACGGCTACTCGAAACTCCACGTTCAGGACACGGGGGCTGCGTTTCAGGACAGCACCAATGGCGCTACTTGTCGCCGTTGGCGGTGACACATGTGCGCGTCCGAATAATAACCACGCACATACACGTTTATATAGCCCCGGAGATAGCTATTGTCTCACTCCCGGGGAGTAATGCCCCATTGTGAATTGGTCACAGTGATGTATCGCCTGTCGTCAGGAAAGCGACGGTTAGTTTATTTCATTTCAAACACCCGTTTGCTCTATCCCCACCGACGGGGAACACTCAATGAAAAGATCAAAATTGAACGTGCTCCGCGTTAATTCTCCAGTCAAGCACTACAGGGGGAACCCGCTAATCAGCCGCTAGTAAAACTAGTGCGGATTTAGTCGGCCCCTCAGACCATACACATCATACGCTACCACTCATAAGTGTTTAGGCACTCTTAACAATAGGTTTACGGAGTTCTAGAAATAACTGTTTCACATTACTTTATAAACATAACAAGAATGTGTCTATCCAAATTTTTGGTCATTTTTCCAATAATATATACCCAAAGAAATAAATTTGGTAAATAATTCCTCAGGGAAACACCTTTACAATCTTAATAATCGCAAATTAAGAATATTAGAACCCGTCATTTTGACGGGTCCCGTAAACCTAGTATTAAAAAGACGAAAACTTTTTTAACCCTTTGCACTCGGTTGTCCCCTCTGAGGCACAACTAAAAATTGCTGTGCCATTATTCAAAATATCGTTTTCATTATTAAATATATCGGTATCTAACCAATTACTAAACATTTAGGTCTTGCATGAGGTATTATACCAATTTCATATCCATAAAATTTCAAAAATCATAGGCAATGGAAATATTCTAGATCGAAAGAAATGTTTAATTTTCCAGTAAAATAGCTCCGAGTGCAAAGGGTTAATATTGTACTATACGATTTGAACTTTTTTTGGGAAGCTAGAGCAATTAGTTTGCTACAGGATGTGAAAAAAAAATTTTTCGAAAATTGCAATTGATCGGAATTGTAGAAAAAATACCAAAAGTTGCATTTTACAACTTTTTAATGTGGACCTATATTGGAAATTTAAAAAGTACGTTTTGTAGGTCTGTGTCAATTATGTGCACTGTGAAAGTTTCATCGAAATCGGTTGATGCGGGAAAAAAGTGAAAGATGTAAGAATCCTTAAATTTATTGCAGTTAGAGGCCGAAAATCGTGAAAATCTGCAATTTTTACCATATTATCCCCTTTCATCCAATCATACGTTAGTTTATTTGTTAGCCAAATAATTTTTCTAAAATTCATTTTTCATTTTTCATTTCACCTTTCATTCAATCTCAAATATCAAATAATCTTCAATATCAAATAATTCATATTCTCAACAGCTCTATTTACTTTATGTACCAAAGAACAATTCTAGAAGCAAATGCAGCTAAATTTTCATCATTAAAACTTAGCATATCTAAATTTAATATAATTAATTTATCTTAGGGGGAGCCGAGCCTCACACGACCCCCCAACTTTTATCCTCGGGGGGTGTGTGTAACAGCATTTCTCCAGCGTTTCGCCCTGAAACAAAAAAAAGAGGGCCCCCAGTGGAAGGGGTAGGCGAAGGAACAGTGATCGTGGAGATCCTCAGGGGGCTAGATCGTGACTTTACTGTATTGCGAAATAAAGTTATTGTGGATTAAGTCCTACCAGTGATCCACGCCCGGTAAATCCTAACATCTGGGATTGTTGATAATACGAGCGAGAGAACGTAAGAGTTCGCAACCCCCGGCGAGGACGAGGATCGGGGAAAAATATCACCGGTAAAAGTTTGGCCTTAACAGTAAATGGCCATTAATTGTTGCATCGGGAATCACAATCTGGTAAACGTCCGGCTGCGAGAAAAACCGTGTAACCCCGGTAACCGGCGGTGTGTGCGTTACACGCACGTAGTGGTACGTGCGGGCGCACAAACGAATCACTCACGTTTCCTGTAAATTGCGGATTCATGGTTTATCGGCGCACGGTCGAAACGTTTTACTGGCCGGCGATGCGCGATAACGCCGCGCTGACAGCGGAATGTCCCGGCCAAAATGAATCCAGCGAATACACGCGAGACGCATATGCGGGAAACGTATTCCCCTGTGTTTTGTTTTTTGCAGGCGTGCTTGGAATATCGGACCCAGCTACCAGCGGCGTAGGACCAAGGAGAGCCGACACGCGACGCGACGGTGTCCTGAAGAGTTTGCGGAAACGGGAGGATCGCTTTCGTTGCCATGTCACCAGACAAGGGAAATTGAGGGGAATACAATTACCCTCTCTCTCTGCCATTATAGGATTAGTCGTGACGCTGGCGCAGACGCTACCGCGTCACGTGATCGGCCCGAGGTGGAAGCGTGGGTTTGATAGACTAGGACTAATTCAAGATGACATGTGTTTGCTGAAACAGAGCAGATAAATCAATTAAACTCAACCACTCTACAAACCCCCCAAATATAAAATATTCCACATCAGGTTACCAGACAGAGACCGATTCGATTTCCATCGCCTAAAGCAAAAATGACAAAACGTATTTTTAAATTTTCAAAATAGGCCCTCATAAAAAAGTTGTAAAATGCAACTTTTAGTATTTTTTCTACAATTCCGATCAATTGCAATTTTTGAAAAAATTTCTTTTCACATCCTGCAGTGAACTAATTGCTCTAGCTTTCCAAAAATGTTCAAATCATATAGTTAAATATTCAAAAAGTTATCGTCTTTTTTAGAACGTCCGAATATTAATCCGAGTCGCTGTATCTGCATGTGTATCATAAGCGAGAGAGAGTCATTTTAGATATTCTCTATTTTATAAAGAATCTGAATTTTACGATATTTTAAGAATTACTGTTCTGATGAGACTACGAATATACCGTGAGGCTTGAAATCGATTGTACGTTTAACAATCGAGGGATTCACAGTTGCACGTGAAAGTTGTTCAAATGTTGTGGCATCAAAGACGTAATACTGGCATTCTTATCGTTGTTTGATATTCGAATGCGATTGCTTACACACCGTTATTATATCAAGGTGATGTGACATAATGTTTATGTGCATAACAATTCAACCGTGCGTCGGAATCTCTCTGCCAATATACAACGCGCGTGTGATTGAGAGACGATGTACATATTGCGGAGTCGAGCCATAGATAAAAGAATCATTGATATAATTTGTAATTTATGCTGGTGATGTTTCGTCGGTCATTTAAACAACGGCTGTCTACTCGTCGAATACAATTAAATAACCGATTATAGCCAGTTTTATTCATTTTATTTTTCTACTCCATTTTATTTTTCTACTTCATTTTATTTGTCAACAGAAGAAGCAACTATTAGATATATCTTAATCGATTAGACACACGCCATTATTTGCAATGATTTACTGTCATTTATCAGGTAGTTCGAATATAATGAGTAGACTGCGGATGTTTATGCAATTAGCTATTTTTGTAGACGAATTTTAAGAGACCAGAGTTGGGCATTAATCAATTAAAATTTTAATCAAGATTAATTGATTGATGTGTACGATTAAAAAAGTAATCATTGAAAAATCGACGATTGATTCAATCGATTGACGAAGTTAATCGTCAATCGTTGATTAAAAAAAGGAGTCATCGAAAAATCGGAGACTAATTTAATCAATTATTGAAGTTAATCGCCACACGGTCTATCCATAAATTGTAATTGTAATAAATTGAAGAGAGAGAGACAGAGAGCGGAGATGGAGAATTAACAGAAATATATCTCAACAAAAACTCGGTTTACATATTTTTCAGTATGCATACAGTTTTGATTCCGTGTTTCATTTCGAAATTTCAGCAGTTAATCATTAATCAATTGTCCGACTGACGATTACAATTGAAAAGAATGTAATCGTTAACCGCAATTAACGACTAAAATAGGAGTTTAATTGTTAATTGCGATTAAAACGATTGAAGTAGAAATTTATTCGTCAATCGTTGATTAAATGTTTGCCCAACTCTGTAAGAAACTCGAATCAAATAAAATCTTCTTTTTCGTGGCAGTAGTCTCTTTAGATCTGAAATAAATTAGAATCGTACTAAATTCTGTCAATTTTACATCGTAGCATTTTTTGAAAATTTTCAAAAGCGAAATTGCATAAAGATCCACATTCTAATAATAATGAGTCATTAGACTGATAAATACATCGTTAAAATTTGTTCCTAGAAACTTATATTATCTGTGACTCAGTCTTATATAAAATTTTAATGAATATCGAATTTTTATCAGTACCGTATTCACAATCGTTTGAGATCCAGACTAATGAAGAGTTTAATTTTACGTAGAACTTAATGGAATTCTTAATGCGGTTAACAGGTTTGAATTTTGAATGAATAATAATTAAGTTTTGTTAATGTGTATATAAAATATATTCTGTAAATACTTGCATGCAAAATAAAAATGTGCAACGACAAAAAAATTGGCAATCATCGTTAACGCGTTCACATGTATGTATGCAATGGAATATTATGTATACCTTTTCCTGCTGTATGCAACGATGCAGTGTTTGAAGCCCTTTATCAGGGAACATATTGTCGCTTGGCAACTATAAATTATGATTTCCCTTTTAACCGGATTTATATTGTTTTGTTTGATTTGCACGTAGCGCCCATTAATTTAATATCCAATTAAGCGCATGCTGGTTTTATTAAACGCGTAACGTGACCCATTAAGCGTAATTGCCTGATATTTATTCGCACGATATTGATAGATGTCTATGAATTTAGTGAAAATGATAAATATTCTCGTTTCTTCGTGTTACAAAGAATTAGAATACTTCTTAATGACTCAGACGATGAAAATGAAGATGAAGATGAAGATGGGGGGGGGGGTCAAAACAATTTTCTAATAGCTCCGTAACTATACTTTGTTGTTTGTTCTTCTGTTTCGATCGTTCCCTGTGTAAAATGATATCACTTCAACGTGAAGAGTTTAATTTACAATAAAAAAAAAATGGTGACAACAGCACGTGGTGTTCCCAAGCGGTCACCCATCCAAGTACTGACCACGCTCAGCACTGTTTAACTTCGATGATCGGACGAGAATCGGTTTTTTCCAATGCGATATGGCCGTTGCCTCTAGAACTGGTCCAGCAATGAATGAAGTAGAATTTATTTTTCACAATATACAGAGAACATTGTTGCGATTGTTGTTTGAATTTTGGAAGACACGGCCACGATGTTGCGTTTTAACTGGTCTGGGTTAGATCTGGGTTAGGATTTCTCAAACTTTTTCTGAGATATTTTCTCTATGTTAGCGATATTACTGTGTGTCCGTGCTGCCATTTAGCGGCATATGGCGGCGTCCTTACCTGTCAAAAACACTGCAAATTGCTCAACTTTAAGCAACCATAACTCTTAAACCATTCATCCTACACAGGATCGAAACTAGATGAAGATGAAGATGGTCAAGTCAATTTTCTAATAGCTCTGTAACTATACTTTGTTGTTTGTTCTTCTGTTTCCTGTGTAAAATGATATCACTTCAACGTGAAGAGTTTAATTTACAATAAAAAAAAAATAATGACAACAGCACGTGGTGTTCCCAAGCGGTCACCCATCCAAGTACTGACCACGCTCAGCACTGTTTAACTTCGATGATCGGACGAGAATCGGTTTTTTCCAATGCGATATGGCCGTTGCCTCTAGAATTGGTCCAGCAATGAATGAAGTAGAATTTATTTTTCACAATATACAGAGAACATTGTTGCGATTGTTGTTTGAATTTTGGAAGACACGGCCACGATGTTTCGTTTTAACTGGTCTGGGTTAGGTCTTGGTTAGGATTTCTCAAACATTTTCTGAGATATTTTCTCTATGTTAGCGATATTACGGTGTGTCCTAGCTTCCCAAAAAGGTTCAAACCGTACAATATTAAATTAATAGTACAATATTAAAGAAGTTATCATCTTTTCTAGAGCGCCCGAATATTAATTCGGGTCACTGTAAATATTTCCATGGTTGAAATGATTTAGTTGAATCGAGTACACGAAGCTCTACTGTTAAAATCGATCGATCCGAAACGATAGTCCTATTACAGTCCGCTAAAAGGCAAAGCGGTCTTAATGCATGGACATTTGTTAGCGATTCGAGAGCGTGTTCGTCGCTAGAAAGTTTCATAACATTCTTTGCACGATCGCTCAACACTTATTGCCGGTAAGAAGGCCGGGATATCGTGTCGTGGTTATTTTAAAATTTATCGGCGTGCACACTTCGCATTAACAAACGCTAATAAACCTTCAGTTTCTTAATAATCATCCCATAAATCAGCGGTGAAAAATTATCGCTTCTCCGTGACAAAGCAGAAAATCAAAAAAAAAAGAAGTAACGAACGCGCCGAAACGACCGCCTCTAACCGCCGCTGATAATTGCATTGTCGCATTAATACGTATCTAACATAATGCAGCTTCGAGCTCGAAGATAAACGATCCAATCTGTTAAGAGTGTGCCACCCCTTGACGTGCGCGCGCGCTTTCACGTCACAGTTATATATTTTCCGAGGTCGAAATTTATTATGTACTAAAACACCGGTATTGTTGCAAGAAAGCGGCCGTTGACTAGAAAAAGCTGCTGTTATTAATTCACATTAGCCTAATAGGTGCAAGAGAGACGGTAACAAAGGGGAGAAGGGTGTACGGGGCGGGAGGAGGAGAAGGGCAGAAACAGAGACAGAGAGAGAGAGAGAGAGAGAGAGAGAGAGAAAGAGAGAAAGAGAGAGCCGGTAGAGGAGGAGACCGTAGGGGGGAATAAGGTCACGCCAGAAAGTGAGTAATGAAGGCGGTTTATCTCCGAGGAGTAACTAGCGGTGTTCGTGTAATGGAGGCATTCATCAACGCGATCTCACATCGCCTTTCCGTTCGCGTTTCAGAGTCTCATGACGATTTGCACTACGAACGGACGGTGAGAAACGGAGCTGAAACGATTTCTTTTTGCGCGCGCGCGCGCGCGAGCGCCCGAGCTCGCGTCTCGGAAAACCCGTTGCCACTTTGCCACGTAAGATTAATGTCGCCGAAGTCGAGTTTTCGGCGCCATTAATTTTTCTGGCACATTTATTAATTTTCCTTACTCGGCAGTTGTTCGGCTCACAGTTTAAGATCTCGACGTTAAGCTGACGGTAAACGTGCTTGCTCCCTGCGAATTCTGCTCCGCGATCCTTTTTCAATATTTTTTCATTTCCTCTCTCTCTCTCTCTGCTCCCTGGATCGGAAGAGCACCTGTGCATTCACTTTTCCGGAAATTTTATATTTAGCAAATTAACTTTGCACTCGGTAACATGTACCTCATATTAGAATGGTGAACTTTATGTTGAGTTGTAAAGTAAATTCGTTAGGTTACAAATGTAATGTTCTAATTTTTAGATTGTATGAAAAGCAATTATTATTTAGCGTAACGCCGTTTGTCTCTCGGCTTTGACGAGCATCTCTTCTTACACAATTTTATATAATATAATATACAGGGTGAATCACGAATCGTGATCAGTAGAGATTACTCTGTTATTAGCTGTCAGATCGAAAATGTTTTTATCACATATACAGTGGGTGTACAAAGTGTTCGCACACATTCTAAAATAGAATAACTTTTTTATAATTGTACCAAACGACCTGATTTTTTATAATCAATTAGAGGCATTGGTTTACGAAATGATATGCAAAAATGATTTCTATAACTAATTTATCATTTTCAAACATCAATACGTCATCAAAAAATCATGAGAATTCGGCATGGATGAGCTACCATTTAAAAGTTGATTGTTGAACCTTTATGCAACAATTATTTGTACCAATTGCAACCAGCAGAAGTGAAATAGAAGTTTCATTCTTCCTTCTACAATTTCAATAGGCTGAAGCCAATACATTGACGTTCTTAAATTGTTTTAATCTGTCTACTGCTTTAAATTGCATCTGCTCATTTTTGTCATAAGTAGACAGACAGGATCTTTAAGCAGAATAAAAATTCTCTTCCTGGATTGCAACAAACTGGAGTGAAATAGAAATTTATTTTCTGTCTTAACATGTTTAAAAGATTGAAAATAACAGGACAGTATTTTTAAATTCTTCTAATGTTTTTACTGTTTCAAATTCCACCTACTCATTTTCGTCATAAATGCATAAAATCCGCTGTCTAGTCATAAATGTCTAGTTCTAATATAAAATCGGCCGCTGTACATATAATCTTATTTTGTTAGAAGTTACATCACATATAAAAATAGCTTTAGTAAATTAACCTATTCGTTTCGTTAGTTCTATAATTAACATTATTTTACTAATTTTATTTCCGCTGAATCAAAGTCGCTCACGAGGAAAGTATAATTCCAGATTATCCCAGAGTCTCCATTTTTGCATTAGCAACGGCTTGGCCCAATTGTAAAATCTCCCCAGAATCAGTACAATCTTTTAGCGCACACGTAACACAAATCAATTTGTTTAACATGTTAATGGCTCCCCGATAAAAAGGCGAACACATTTATTATTTTTCGTATAGTCACCAGCTGCAAACAGCGGTCGATTGTTCTGCCTATCTGGTCGCGGTTGTTCATAAAACATTTAAGACTCCGTCGGCAGCGCGCGGTGAATTTATGAAAATTACCGTTGAGCGTTCGCTGAAAATGGACGACAGCGAGCGTCCACGTCGAACGACGGAGCCTGTCAATGCCGACATGTGTGACATCCGATAGGATAGAAGCAACAATAACAATGGCAGCAGCAGAGCAACAACAACAGTAACATAGCCCGAGCAACGGCCGACGCGATATACACGCGCGGAACACGCAACGAGCACCGTGGGCAGCCATATTATTACCGTCTTTTCGCAGTCCGTGCCTCTGTAATTATGATTTTATTTTTATGGACATAAATTATACAGGTTGCTTAGCTGTGTCATTATATGGCATTTTAATTCAAGGCTATAGACATAATGGTAACCCGCGCCACGGACTCGCTGCTCACCTGTCCGGCCCGAGAAGGTGGAATGGGGCTCGCCAGGGGAAAAGAGGAGAAACTATCGTCGTTGGTGGGGAGATGGCCACTTTGCCTCTCGCGTTTCTTTTGCTGCATCCTCCCCTCCTCTCTCTCTCTCTCTCTCTCTCGCTTTGTCTCTCATTTTCTCGCTATCAGACTTGACAATCAATCTGCATAACATTCCCCGCTTTTTGCAACTTGAATTATTGCCCTGCGATACGTTCTATTAATTAAAGACATGTCACGCCGTAGTCATTTTCGCTAAACATTGGTTGAGTGCGAAAGTTTCCTCAGAGTTTCTTCGCGAGTATTAACTGCTACGATCTTTGATACTTTTTGCCGTCTTCATTTATTTCTTTTGCATTTTCCGCTGCGTCTCACGCCACTCGCCGCACGTAGCAATTACTCCGCAAACTGCTGTGGGAGCGTCCATTTTGGCACAGTTTCGCGAAGATCTCGTCGAGCTTCTCACCTTTCCACGGCTTAGATATCGTTCATTCAGAAGAAAAGTGGCATAAGCCAGAAAAAGGAAATTTGGTAGGAGAGCCATTTGATAATAACCTAAAATTGCAAATTTTTTTATTGTACATAACCAACTTAGAAAGGTAAAATAATTTGTTGTTATTTAGATACCGGGTTAATTGTCGTGTATATTAGTTGTAAAATACACCACAGTTTATATATGTATTATTATACCTGTTTCAGAAATATATTTTGAGTTGTGTCACTTTTTTACAAATGAACGATATTGTTGTATTATGGTGTTTTGCATATGAAACGTCCGGTTTTTAATAGTACCTGACATTATATAAACATAAGTTTTGTCTATGGAAAACTTATTGATCGAAGTAAACACCATTGCGAGCAGCATATTTTGTCAACGAATTGCAAGGTTCTCGATAAATATTATTACAGTAAAAATTGTCATCATCTCCCTTTTTTTAATTGCCTCTATTCTCGGCGAATAGTGAGTTTATTTACAACCATATGAAGATCACATGTCGCATAACGCTAACGTCAATATGTTTGTTTTTCCACTAACATAAAAAGAATACACGAGTTCTCACTCGTTGCTATAAATACTGAATACTATTTAATGGATAGTATTATAAGAATATTAAGTTTATAAGTAATTAAGAATACTAATTAAGAATATTAAGTAATTAAGAATATTAGTTTAGAGCTTAAAGATTGTTTATGTCTCTTTTATGCAAGCTTCCGTTAGTAAACATTCTAAATGAATCCTTTTTATGGAACCATTGTTATACATACTCTATATCTCTATATCTAAACAAGTTTCTAAACGAACCATAAAATTTGAGCACCTAGTTCGTTTTTGGAAAGAAAAGATAACTGTGCTTCGATGTCTGCAAAATAGTACCATTGACCAAGATAGTTAAACACGCTTTAACTACCTTAACTCCTCTTTCATTCTACTTTATCAAGTAATATTTGCAAGTAAAAATACTTCATTATCCTATCGCACCTATTGTACCTAATCTATCTTATTTGTAGCCTTTGCCGATGTGTCGTCGTATTGTACCCAGTGAATAATGGAAGCCACTAATTTAGGCTTTGCTTATTGTTTTTACTTTGCCCTTCTTCTACTTATTTTGAGTTAGTTGGAAAACATAGATCCAAAGTCTTGGGATCCCTACACATATATAAAGTTCCTAAAACGTTTTTCAACTGTTAAAGATTTTGGAAAGGTGAAGATGTTCTACTTAATTTTGTTAAAATAACTGTTTATAACAATTTTCTAACATAACATCTTTACGTTTACAAATCTAAAATTTGTTTTGAAACCGTTAGGTTGTTAACTCCCAGCACAATAAAAATTCGTAACTGCTTCTCCTAAGATCTTCTCCTTCTTTCTAAAGATAAAACCAACAATTTTTTAAAAATTCCTATTAGATTATTAGAATGTTTCATCGAAAATCTATTATTCCCCTTTTTCATGAATCATTTCATAAAATACTCAGCCTCCTGCCATTAAAAAATATTTTACGAACGTTAGGAGCTAGAAATATTTAAAAAGCTGAATAAAAAGAATGCCATCTACACATTCATTTTCGATAATTTTTCTCTAATTATACGGATCAATTTTAAGAACATAACTGATCCAGGATCTGTTCATATATTGTTAGATTAATTATCGGAGCGTTATCTAACACTACATTTAAAAATTTTTACGAACTTATCAGAATTTAAATATCGGCAATTTTTCGTTATTATATCAAGATTTCATTTGGAAAATATAGTATTGGGTTGGAAAGAAAGTTCGTAGCGTTTTCAAATTAAGAATCGAAGATAAAATTAAGATGTTTATTCGTATGTGTATTCAATAACACAAGAAATTACCTCGAAAATGGCAAAAAGTAATAGAACAGAATGGAAAATATGTTGTTGAATAAATCTATGAATAAATATTTGAATTTTAGCTTTCAATTTTAATATTTACAAACGCTACGAACTTTCCATCGACTTTGCTACACTTGGTGTCGTCACTTGACCCTATTACTAAAATATTGCGTGGACGATATTCTTACTAATGAGAAATTGATTAGCATTTTATTTAATTACATGGCCAGGCATATATGAATTTTATAGTCGTAAATATAATCGAATGTAAAGTAAGACTGACGCTGTCACTTCTTCTGGAAATACGGGTCACAGTTCAGACATGTGCGTCATACTTCACATGTGATTTTTCCTCGTTAGTAATCTAATCGCGATTATGTAGCGATCTAGCACCGAGGTGAAATCGAATAGGAGGTACCTGTTCTGAGAACGTGGAATATTTTTGAACGTCGATTTAATTATGCTAGATGAATGGAAAAATACAACGATTTCGTGGAAAAATACTTGAAGATGTAGATATACTTAACGCCACAGTTCCTCTAGCTTTATCCAGTAAAATATGGCCAGTACGAAGTCGTGAAAATGCTTGTATCATGTCTTATAGCGAACATGCGCCGTGCAATTTGTGAGTTCCTTGCACTTCCGTTTTCGCACAATTTTAATGAGCACGTCCACGGACTGATTAAATCGTGTGACGTTTAGTCTCGATGTAATTAAATAAAAACTTACAAGCGTTCATTAAAGTTAACGTTCATTAATTGTTTCCACTTGAGTCACTGTGGAAACCAACACGCAAGTTGGCGAAATTATTTACACAGATATTTTTAGTTTACCAGATTCGTGCATTCCATATACTCGTTCGGTTATTTGGCGTTCGTTGTAATTTACAATTATCGGTTAATTTCGCGATTAGTGACTTCTAGACTTTACAATTCGATCGGGCAACACGACTTTTTTCAAATCTCAGTGCCGTTCCGTTCCAGAAATACATAAAAGAATGTTGCACTCCAGCGAACACACAGTATATATATTATGCTGGAATTTTAAAGACTCGAATATTAGAACCAAAGATACAACTTCATTCATGATTCTTTCGGTGAATTATTTTGAGTATATTGTAGTTAAAACAGTTAATTACTAAAACTAATTTTTCCTCATTCTAGATTAAAACACACAATAATAATCAGTATTATAATTAAACGTCATAATAAAACAGTATTTTTAAACGAATTGCAATTAAAATTTCAACAAATTGATCGAAGTTATCTCCAAAAACTTGGGGAAAGCATCGCACGATGATTAGAAGCAGTAATTAAAGCAAAATGATACAATACCAAATACTAATTGCTTATTTTCTAAATATTTATAAAGTGTCCACTTAATTTCGACCACCAAAAATTGTATACAATTTTGATTAATGATAATATATTCTATTATATTAATTGTTATTATTGATATTGTTGTTTATGTCATTAAAGTACACTTTGTTAACTTAAATGTTTCATACAATTCTGGTTTATAAAAATTATGTTTTAAATTTCATTGATTTTTTGTTGATCATTAAATCTGTCCACGACTGTACATGCTGCCGAATAATGCAAATCACGCCTCGTAAACGAAAAAATAGGACTTTTGAGGGCGATAGCGCCCTAGATCGATCTTTTATCTAGCGTTTTTGACTACTGAAAAACCCCATTTTTATATTATCGAGAAATGAGAACGCGAATCTCACACCCTTGTAATCCTGGAAACAAGTCTACCGCCTTAACAAAGTCGCGGAGAACATTTCCGCAAAAGAAAAAATTACTTCAAATTACCTCGGGAGTCGCTCCTTTCAAGTACAACATTTTTGGGACAGCCTGTATATCATTCAACAAATCTTCGACAGTCATGTCTTGCGACAGTTGTCTTCCCAACTGTTCTTATTGATTCTTTACAAAGAAAAATCGCGAACTGTTAGAATGTTTTTCCTCAACAGTTTTCCATTTGCCTGTTAAATATGGAGTGCCCATTACCGTTCGGGCGATATGTCGAACGTCTGTTCCTATCTGAGTGTGCATTTAGCACGGGACACGTGACTGATATTCGTCAAATGCCATATGACTGTAATTTAAGCGCAATTTTAAAAGTGCAGTGTTCCGAAGTCTTAGTGATTACGCTGAATAATTATGTATCCACCCGTTGTTACGTTGTTACGGCCGTCGGAATTATACGTAATTTGTAGTCATAAGTATACCTTACGTTGGTTTACTTTTGACAGTAACCCATACTTTCATGGAACCGTCGCTCCTATTCCGACCGATGACGTTCGCGCAGGAATCGTTATCCCTGTAATTCGTTTTGCACAAAGTCAATGACTGTGTCAAAACGTTGTGTCGTTTGTTGCGTGTACTTACTGTGTACAGTTTCGAAAATTGAAGTATTCTAAACTTAGACGAATATCTACATGATAATTGAACTACATAAATAATTTAAAAAAAATATAAAAAACCCATTACAATATTTTGATTTCAAGGTTAGAATTCTAAAATATAATAAATTTAACGATGAATTATTCGTTAAAGATGACAATATCTATGCTATTTCTTCAAAATAGAAACTTTTAGCCTACTATTTATGCAATTGGAACGAAAGAGTAAAAGGTTTGGTGTTTGTGGGTTTTCTCGAGGATGATCATTGATCCCGTTCTATGCGATAGAACAAAATCGCAGGTTCGTTCGCTTTTTTGTCGATGAATGGGACAAGGATCAACACGTACGGTAGCCGGTAATTCTCGATGTTGCGAACGCTCGGCAGAGTGGCAAGCTGTCAGCCCGTCGCCGTGCTGTCAGTTTCCTGTCTGGTTGCTGTCTATCTGTCATTCACTCACTCAACCCACTTATTCGGGCAACCCATCTCCTGGACTTTTTTGGCACTCTCCCACCTCTTTTTTTTTTTAATCCCTCTTTTTCGTGACTGATGTTCAAACTCGTTGGCCCCGTTACAACGCCACCCGTACGCATCTGCCCTGCGAAAATATTTTTTCGACTCGTGCTTCGGCCGACCCATAGACGATACTCGTCAGCCACGGTGCCTTGCGAAAAATTCATTCCAGATGCGCGTCGCATCCACGGTGGCCAGGAATTGTTTTCGATTTCCGACCAACTCGATAAGCCTGCCGCCTGCGTTATTACTAGACTGCTGATGTTTATGCAAATCCCTATTTTTATTACCACGTTTTTATTAACTCACTTTATTGTCTGTCTGTCTGTTCGGTACAAATTTTTCTTTTACCACGTTTTTATTATTATTATTATTTTTTATTAACTCGCTTTCTTGTCTGTCTGTTTGTCTGTTCGGTACAAATTTTGCAATTGTGATTTTAAACTAACTTCCCGATGAGACTTTAAACTTTAAACATAGCTCAGAACTGGATGACAATGCGATATTATCTCGCTTTCTTGTCTGTCTGTTCGTCTAAAAAGCAGAAAATAATTATTTAAATAAAAAGAAATTTTTAATATACCACGTTTTTGAGACGGACTAAAAAGTATAAAATAATTTTTCCTAGCCGCATACAGATTTCTAACCCCATACAGAAAATTTGTGATTGTGAATTTTTAACAGCTATGAAAATACTTGTAAGATTCAAAACGAAAAACGTGCGGCGCAAGATAATAGTCAGGAGTGTAGAGAGTAGCTGCCGTTGAGAAAACTCGCACAACAGTTCATATCATTTGCAGTGCAATAAAATTGTTAGTGACTTAGGTGAACTATTCATGCATCAATTATCTATTGCATGCGCCCAACGTTTTTCGTTTTAAATCTTACAAGTATTTTCATAGCTATTCAAAATTCACAATCACAAATTTTCAGGACTATCCGTATGGGGTTAGAAATCTGTATGGGGCTAGGAAAAATTATTTTATACTTTTTAGTCCGTCTTAAAAACGTGGCATGTATTAACAATTTTTTTTTATTTAAATAATTATTATAGACTACTCTCGCGGAATTGGAATTAACTCCTTGACATGCAAATTAACACGTTTGCTGTCGCCATTTGTTTCGTAAAGTTCCGTTGCTCATCTTCACTGTTAAAATGTATTACTAACACGTCGGATACTGGTTATTATTAAATGCTGAATATTAATGCATTAACATAATGAAATTAACTAGATTATAGTGTAAGGTAAAAGTTCTGCTGTCAAGCAACTAACTGTTATTAATAACGCTGATCGTTTCATGAACGTAATAGGTGAAACTTGCGAGCATTCAACGTGAAAATATGATATTATGCAGTATACTACGATTTTAAATAGCAAAATATGTAAAATTAATTTGACTACTGATGATTGAAGATTTTGATTAAAGGTTATCATTTATTATTAAATCCGGATCTTTAGTTCATAGCAAAATATGTAAAATTAATTGGATTGCTGATGATGAAAGACTTTGATTAAAGGTTATCATTTATTATTAAATTCGGATCTTTATGCAAAATAAGAAGTTTGTGCATCAATTGTAAGACGAGCTAAATATTCGTTTATATTTTGTACTAATAATTTGAATGTGCAGAGAAAATAATATATTCATACTCTTATAGTCTTCTAGTCTTCTGGCGTTTATTTATTATTTAACTTATCACTTGTGTAAGTTTAACAATGAATTTTTGTATATAAAATGTAAATTTAAAACAAATCTGGAATTATAATAGACATATTGCTGGCGACGTGATTGTTCTTAATATTAAATAATGTAAAAAACTGGAATATAAGAAACTGGATAAGAGACAGTGATGAATGTTAGAAAAATGATTAAAATATATACGAATTAAACTTGTAAATAAAAATACAATCTAATATAATATAACACTAATAGAACATGAATACCCTGGAATCCAGTAGATATAAAAAAAATTGAACCAAAAATTCCGTCATTAAAGGTAAAAGGAGCTTCTGAATATTCAATTATCCGAATGAAAAATAAATTCTTAAAATAATAGTAAAATGACAGGGGTTATAGATCTTTTTTTATTATTTTAAGTACTTTTTATATGAAAAAACCATAACAGTTGCAGCTATTTTCCAGAAAATTCCCTATTATCGTTAACGAGAAAATCGGATCCGGCTCGAAATATTGTAACAGATTCGTGGAAAAAACCTGGAGAACATACTTTTCTGAAATCCCCGACAAAAATTTGGTGAGCTATTTATCAGTTCATTAAATTTATCTTGATGAACGTTATCATCGGTTACGTAAACGAAATGAGAAATGGAAACATGGCCGTTGTTTAGTGGAAAGAAATATGAAAATCCAACGACGCAGTCAAACGATACATAGAATCTCGACCCCTTCACGCTCTTACAGACGGCTGGGGCATAAATCACGCGGATTTACGATCGCAGTTAAAAAGGGTAACGCAATATTTATAGTCATCTCGTACAGTTACATATAACAAATTGAACTTTTATATAAACGCGCTCACGCCCGAAGGCTCCACTGGCAGGTACAGATTTTAATTATCGATATCGATTTATTGCCAATACATATTAATGCAGAAGTAAGCTATCTCCCGTACCGGTGTTTATTCATATTGATGGAACCAGATTGAAACATAAACCGGATATGCAAACAACTGCAGGTTTAATCGTTCGACGGTGCCCGATAAAAAAGCCAATTTTACACACGAGCTAACGTAAAAAGCGTGATTTCGTTCTTTTCGATTCTATAAATTCGGAATCGCGCATTTTAACGATTCACCTGCATGAAACGCACGCTTTCCCAACCCGACGCGACGTAATCTTCGACTGTTGTAATACAAGTTCGATTTATATGGAATTACTCTCTTTACGGATGATAAGCAGTAATCAACATTAATTTATCAAGTTTTCGCGTGTGTCCAGGGATCACAAATTGAGGGGAAAAAATTATCCTTTCTTTGCCTTTCTCTGACACATGCACGACAGAGGCGAAACGCGTCATGTGACCGCGCCGCGGCAGAAGCGGGGGGAATAGCGTCGTAGAAGGGGAAGGTAGAGTGGGGACGCAAATCTTAATCTGGCGACTTGTCCTGTTGATTGGACTGCGGATATACAGTTTGGAGCATAACTGATCACACACTCTTTAAATCAGAATAACTTTTTTATGAATGGACCAAACGACTTCAATTTCTCTGTGAGGCTAGAAGAATTAGTTTAGTAAATGACGTCTAAAAACTATGTTGAAGAAATGTATATGTAAATGTAATATTTTACAAACGAATGAGTAAATATATAGAAATGAAATAATAAATGAATAGAATTAATTTAGCGTAAAATACTAAAAGGAAAATCACAAAGGACACTAAAAAGTTACCGAAAATACTTTTAAATTAATGATAGAACCATTAGATCAACCAATAATGGAAATAAAAATTAAATTAATGATAGAACCATTAGATTTCAACCAATAATGGAAATAAAAATTAAATTAATGATAGAACCATTAGATCTCAACCAATAATGAAAATAAAAATTAAATTAACAATGAAACATACAGATTAAAGTGGCTGTTGCTGTATATTTTTCGTATTGTCTATTTTTCCATTTCTAGAAAAATAAGTTTTCTGTTACTAATATATTGAAACGATGGTATCACACAATTTAAAAAAATATAATTCAAAGAAATATTATATAAAAACTGATGGTATTTTTGTTCGGTATCTTTGGGATTTGCAATTGCATAAAGCAGGAAGTCCCGTGCGTGTTAACTAATCCCTTGTTTAATTAACGAACGCGAACGTGTGTATGAAACAATGAAAACAGTACATCATTTCAACGCGAGAAAAATTATCTAGCGAAACGGAATTATCCCGGATTAAGCACGCGAGAGAGTCATTAAGGCATGATCCGGACGTTGATTGCGTTCAACGTAAAAAACTAAATACAAGGTAACAAATTGTGCCGGTCTGGCTCACATTGACGAAGACGTTGCGATAGTTGTTGACAAATATCACCGGGGGAAAAAGAAACGAGAAACCGGAACTCTCGCTGACTAATGACGCCATCCATTTCCTTTTATATCTCGCATGACGTTACAAAGGACCAGCCATCCGCGTCCCCTTCTGAATCTTTGACGCGTATTCATACTGTAAATGTGTCCACCTCGTCACATTTCCTTTCCTTTCCGTCCGTGTCCCATATCGCATTGTTTCATATACACTTTTATACAGGGTGGACTAATAACTTTGATCAGCGTAGATATTTCATTAACCCTTTGCACTCTGAATTATTTTCTAATTTTGTTGCCAACAACTTCCTACTATTTAAAGTTTATTTGAAACTTATTTCGAAATGATTTTGTTTACTAATCATATTACTATAACTAAAAAATAAATAAAGGAAGAACCAAGTACATATAAAAACCCAAGTACATGTAGAAAATTATTTACATTTTTCTTTCTCTGACGTCGAGTCGCACTCGACGAAGGAGTATAAGGGTTAATAATATAAAAAAATTATACGAACAAAACTTACAAGATATAGAAACGGAAATATTGTGATGCAATCGTTTTTTTTATATCGGTGTAGGCGTTTCGGATATTTCAAGGTCAGCTTGATTTGTAAATATCAACATATTCTTGTATGATATTTTCGATTCTTTTTCAGTAATACGTATGTTTTTTTGGATAATAGTTCTTTTAACTGTGAAACTGATATTAAATCTAGCTTCGCAGTTCTACACCGTTCCAGGTGCACCATTCTTATTAAGTTTGCGGCGCGCCGAGACCGTTGCCAGTATAACACTCGTTTTTATCCTCTGAAGTGTCTATAGTTCTTTCCTAAAGCACCGTGTTGTTGTGTAAACTAAAACGAAATCTTCTTGAACAACTTGTCGTATCTAATTTTACACGCGATAGTAGTGTAGTTTAAAAATACAAATACTGAAAAAATGATGAAAATTGCGATGTGAATAATTAAGTAAAATATTGTTACTATTATTTGCGATACTAATTATGATCTAAAAATACGGAGTAACTAATAAGCTGAGTAAAAATGTTAATTTCTTTAATTAGAGTCAAAATAAAGCGGAAATAAACAGTGATTTTTAAATTTCTCGTAACGTTTCAAGTAATTTTGCATTAAATTTGTGAATGCTGTTATTACAATTATTTGCTATATGTTCTTATATCAGAGTAAATGTAGAGAACATGATTCTAGCGTGAAATGTACACAAGGTACCTTATCTTAATGCTTCTGCATAATTAATTCCCAAATTCGTGGTCATTATAAAAATAACGTTCCAGATGAAATTTAATTCAGTCTAAAGAGAACATTCATAATTAGCAGAAATTTGCTTCAAGTGGATGAAAAATCCTGTCAAGTTAATAGAATGAAGTTAGAGAGAATTTTAATCCACATTCTCCTTTATATACCTTTGTCATTTTTTAGAATATTAATTTTCAGTGATATCATATCTAGTAGAATATTATGTAAAATTTTTATGCATTCTACAGCGTTTTTAATATATATATATATATATTATATATATATATATATATTATATTATATATATATATATATATAAGGTACGTTGTATAAATGGAATGTGGTCGACGAATAAAATATCTACATTTTAACAAACATGGAATTTGGAAAACTTAAGAAATTCATTTGAAGGAAGCTATGAAATTTTTGTAATTTATGTTTACTTCACATTGTTCGTTCTGAACGCTGTTTTACGATGGCCTCTTGTTGGAGAACGTTATACTGTGGACAATACGATCTTCTATCATAGTAATTTTATGGCGGACACGTTTATGGTACGTTCAATGCTTTAACGTTTCTCATAAATTTCACATCTTTTAGAAAATATTACAGATGTTAGTAATTCTGTATTCCATTTAATCTCTGCGCGGCAATTTCAAATTTAGCATTCCTATTCCTTAGTTAGTAATTGCTATAAAATGTAACTTCACTGAAAAACGTCACGAAAAAATGTAATACATTTATTGTTACATATTTCAATGTGTTTCTAAGACGTAAGAAGTCTTATTATAATATTGTCCTTCAGTTTTTAATTTTATGAATTTTTGCTGTCTCAACCGAAAAAAGGTATAAAAATGATTCTGTAGATACTCTCAAACACAATGGTGTATTTTTTATACTATTATAAACATCTAACCTTTCCTCTGTGTACTGCTATCCTAATGTCAGCCGTGTACAGTGAAAGAAAAAATTTGTCTGCATAAGTATTTGTGAAATTTTATTGCTTTCTAAAAGATAAGTATACAACATTTCGACCCAGAATCTAGTTAGATTCTAGTTCCTTGCTAGTTTTGTCACGTGACTACCCTTCCACCTTCCAAAGAATCGTCTAGTGGTTATCGGAACGTGCCCGGCTGAAATCAGAATTATGTAGATCTGTCAAATGTCCGCGGTCTAACGGGAACGAGATCAGAAGAGCTTTCGGGTTCGTTGAGTAGTTGCAATCAATTTGCGGGAGGGGCGGATGTAACGAATTCCTCCGAAGTGCCATCAATTCACCGGTTTTCTGATTGCCGGGTAGACGGACTCGGGTGAGTAAACCGCGGCGTATCATCGTCTTTGCAGCAGGGCGTGAAAGGGGTTTTACCGAATCTCTGGCAGCATTCCCGGAAAGGTCTGAAAGGAGGAAAAAGGCTCGGCGCGCGGCGCGCAAGGACGCGTCGACGGGAGCGGGAGCGGACGAACAGAAGCAAAGGAAGGAAGATGACTGCTCGGTTGAGTAATGGATCAATTTATTTGCTGACTGTAGGTACCTACCGGGGGTAGTAGATACGTATATAGGCGGCGTATAACAGGCCAGAGAAATGGCTACGTTGGATCCCCCGAGTGTCGGATAGAAAGATGTGCTGCGGGATACGGGCCGCTAGGAGACGATTTTGCTATCCCCTTCTGACTTGCCGTCCTCGGGATCCGCTTCTTCCGCTCCAACCATCGGCATTCCTTCGTCTTACCCTCCCGTCACCCGATCTTCTCCTCCTCGTCCTCCTTCTCTAACACGTTCCACGGCAGCAGCCTCTTTCGCGAAGAAGATCGTATTTATTTCCACGGTGGTGAGAATGGATAGCGTGCCGGTGATCTATGTCCCAGTGCAGACACATCTCATTTACTCCGCGAAGCATAATTCCTTAACACTTTTTTGGGGAAAAGTGCTCGTATATCTTGGTTACGCCACGAAGTCGCGCGAACTCCAACGCCTGGCACGCTCGTACGAGCAATTCCGGCTCCCTCTGTATCTTTCCTCGATATTTTATATTCGCCATTTTTCTTTCGCCCGATGGCTCCGGTTTGATTTAGGCTTCGCGCGCTTCCGCTTTGAATCACGCTCCGGCTTTTCGTCGGTTTCAATCGTTTTCGGTAATCGGAGTCGGTCTTCCGATGACGGACAGTGTCTCGTTTGCTAACTCCGGAACAAACTCAATTGGTCAGATTGGAAATTATGTGCAGGGTCACATTTTGTTTCCTGTTTATAAATATTTTATTGAGAATATTGGGTCGTTCGGAAAGTCATTTCGTTTTCTTAAGACAAAATTAAAGCCTATTTTTTACCATTTAGAATAAGTTTTACGACATTTTGTTCTCTGGTCTCTTGCGATTTTTCAGGCAACTCAAAGATCCCATGCTCGTGGAATTTCTGTTTTTTATTAGCAAAATATTGAGTTATATGACTTTTCACGACTCTATTTGAAATGAAATTTGCACCGCATAAACAATGTTGAAAAAAGCGAAAAAAATACATCCTCTCTTTAAACCGCGCACAACTTTTTCTTTCGTGCACTGCATTTTTACTCTTGCGGTAATAAAGAAGCAGAAGGTGATGGAAATGCGTATTTTGATTTTGCATATTTGATGTGATGATAAAAACGTACTTGAAAGATTAGAAAGTACCACAAAGTAGGAAATTACGTCCGAAATGTCAAGATATACTCACGATTTTGCGATTTAAAATAAGGTAATAACTAGACCGCGTATCTTTATGCAAAATAAAAATTGTCTGTATCGATTGCAAGGAATAGAAACCAAACAGAATGTTATTTCTTCCCTCAACAATTTTAATAGATGAGAAATCATTTATTGTCATCTTCAGTGTTCAAAATTTTTCTACAATTTTCAATTTCATCTACTCAATTTTGCTATAAATGCATAAAGATCCGCAGTCTAGTAATAACAAATGGAAGCAATGCCATTTCTACACGAAAAACGAAATGACTTTCCGAACGACCCAATAATTGAAAGGCATTGTTCAATTATTTATTTAAACCTCCTCAATAAAATAGTGGGTTGGAAAGAAAGTTCGTAGCGTTTTCAAATAAAGAATCGGTGATAAAATTAAGGTATTTATTTATATGTCTATGCAATAACACGAGAAGTTACCGCGAGAATAGCAAAAGGTAATAGAACAGAATGGAAAATATGTTATTGAAAAAATCTATGAATAAATATCTGAATTTTAGCTTTCACTTTTAATTTACAGACGCTACGAACTTTCGTTCCAACCCAATACAACGTTAGATGAGTAAAACTTCTATATGAATATATTAATATGTTGTTTAAAACAGTTCAATATTTTCGTTACCTGTCCTGAATTTGTGTACCTTCAGCTGTGTATGAAAGACACATGCAATTACGTTTTGAATCACGCTTGTATTTCGTCAGTTTCAATCGTGTTCAACAGCGGGAGTCGGTCGTTTGATAATAGAGAGCGACACTGGCTCCATTTCGCTGCTAATTCTGTAACAATTGGATTAGTAAGATTAGAAACTATACAGCGTGTCTCGTTTTAAAATCACAGGGCGAATATCTCGAAAAATATGAATGATATAAAACCGCACCATGACCGGTCAAGTGATCGGTTTCAGATTTTTTATTCCTTACTTATTGAAGTTATAAAGATGTGTGTGCTTCCTTTGGAAATCATCAGATAAATTTCTTCATTCAAGTAATTATTGTTATAGAAATTACGAGAAGTGTGAATTGGTTCAGTCTGGCAATTTTTATAAAACAATGTACAGTGTTTTATCGATATAAGTCAGCACGGATCTGCCGGGGACATTTATGCGCCATTCTTTGACTTTTGCCGAACGTAGATAAGGACAGCCGAGCTCGAGAAGCTCGGTCGCCGAGAAGTGTAAACATAACTAATCTGAATTTCTAACTTCTTTATTTTTCATTATTTTTTTATGGGATTTCGAAAAACGTATTCGTGGCATTTTTCTAATGCAAAATTTTGATATTTACTTGTAAATGATATTTACTTTAATCGCCTATTACAAGTAAATGTCATCGGAATTATATCATATTTGGTATGATTTTGCATTAGAAAAATGCCACGAATACGGTTTTCGAAGTCCCATAAAAAAATAATGAAAAATAAAGAAGTTAGAAATTCGGATTAGTATGATCTCACCGATATACTCGAGCCGCATGATATCATACTTCTCGGCGACCGAGGCCTCTCGAGTTTCACGGCCCCTCAAGGGGGTATACCCCGCAATAGTGGGGATAGATATGGGACATTTATAGGCCAGACTTTTGGGACATTTATGGATAAAATACCAGTTACATTTTGTGTCCGGTACGGTTAAAATATTTGACACATTTAAAACATTTTCTAATAACAAAATATTTTCACACATCTTCTTGTTCTTTGTCTAATTGTTAGCTATTTATTGTTTCCTACTTCCTACAATTGAAAGTGATTAAGGAAAACGTATATTTAATTAAATAATAATAAAATATAATGTATATTTTAATATTTTCATTTTTCTATGAACAGTATTGTATAGTATCATTATTTTCATTATTATTAACACATTTCATTAACGTTACAATTGAAAACAATTTACACATGATATTTCTAATTTCGCTTATTTAACTGCTGTTGAATGTGTTGTAGAGATAATAATAATTAATAGTGTATTGCGCTAAGCGTAGCTTTAAGGATGATGCTATGTCTCTTTTTTAATGTAGCTGTCGTATTTATTCATATGAATATTTATATGTATAGCATTAATTCTGTAGTTATCATAAGCACCAAGTCATGCTTAACCTTCTGCACTCCGAATCATTTTTCAATTTTGTTGTCAACAACTCCCTACTATCGGGTTGGCAAGAAAGTAATTTCGGTATTTCGGGGTGAAATAAAATCAATTTGATCAATCGGTTTAATCAATAAAATATTTTCTTATTTATTCTTTTTGGCAAAAGAGCATCGAACAACAGGGAAAATATCTTAT
This sequence comes from Lasioglossum marginatum, assembly GCA_028455795.1. NCBI lineage: Eukaryota > Metazoa > Arthropoda > Insecta > Hymenoptera > Halictidae > Lasioglossum > Lasioglossum marginatum. The sequence continues at coordinate 3,328,163 of CM052246.1, forward strand.
TTACTTATTGCTTGAATGAAAAAATCACTTTCTTGCCAAAGCAATGTTTTAAGTGTTTTATTTGAAATTTACACAATTTTTTAAAAAATTTTAAACAATTTTGTTTACTAATTATATTAAGTAATCTATATTTATGGAACATATATTTGTTTCTAACTAAAAACTAAGAAATTATATAAATAAAGGAAGAACTCAAATACATATAAAAACCCATTTCATTTACATTTTTCTTTCTCTGATGTCCGATCACACTCGACGAAGGAGTGGAAAGGGTGAAAAATCACGAAAGTTATTAGTAATGTTTATCTGGTTCTTCCAAATGTGTTTCCGTTGAAAACAGTTGGTAATTAACCTTCCCCTGCGGTACATTCAATTTTAATGTGCTTAAAGATTATTATTAAAACTGAAGCTATTAACAGGTTTTGTGACTAACCAGTCAGTTAGTAAGTCATAGCTGTTAGCTGCACGATTGAGGAGAATTGAGATTTTTCTGCCACTCCATAAATGTGTCGACGTATAAAGCAGACACCCCGTATAGGATGCAAACACGTAAAAGTTGATTCACACTCTCCATCTAACTGGCAGCAGGAAATTGTCCGTCAGCCGTCTGTCAAAACATTGTTCAATGGGTTTTGCATTCAGATATTCTCATTATTCGTCACCGTCACATCTGACCACCACACCGTCAGCCGGTGCCCAGTACTCTCAATGGGAGTGTTTTGACAGTCTCTGATAGACACTGTGATCAGTCAGTCACATGCTACCTGTCAACGGAACTCAAGATATTATGTTATATTATTACGGAGTAAAGGACTCGAACATTATCAGGCGTATCGATATGTAAGTATGTAATTTGGTAATTATAAAGTAACGCGTCAAGGAACAACATTGTCCATTTTCTTTATGCGAAATGGTTGTTGTTTTATGTTGTAAAATATTTTCACAGATATAGATATCCATGTATAAATAACTATGGAGAATATGGAGAATATCTGTGAAAATATTTTACAACATAAAACAACAACCATCGCGCATAAAGAAAATGGACAATGTTGTTTCTTGATACGTTATTCGTAAATTACCAAATTACTTACATTTGACAAAATTATGAAAAATATATAAGCTCAAAAATGTTATATAAAATTAAGTTACTAACATTAAAAAGCATTACTGAATAACGTTTGTAAATTTTCTAGATTTCTATGGATCAAATGTAATAAACAAGACGACAAAAAATTGTCCACTGTTCTGCTAATAATTTTAACACAGCGTGTCTGCCTACTTTAATACTTGGTGAAAATGTAACATGAATAATTAATCTAGATGAATTACCTCGGGCTAATAAGATTAATTATTTATATGAAATGGGAACCATAATTGTTACGCATCCGCAACAACGGATCTTGATGAAAATTAATGGCAACTCCCGCAATATTTTCAGTTGAAAATAAAAAGAAGTTCTTGGAAATGACGATAATAAGAATCTAAAATTGCGTATAATAAATGAGGCTGAGAGTAGAAATTTGGCTTACCAAGTGCAATCTACCTAATTAGACTTTAGCCTTAGCCTGCGGCTTTCGCGTACAATTATTACCATTACTTTATATAGAATTGAAATTTCGAGGTATGAATGTTGAATATAAATTAAGTAGGAATTTCGAGACTGTAATACCGATACTCACCGATACGCTTCGGCCGCGCGATCTGTATTTACATGCTGTCCTTTTCTACGTTCGGCTTCGTTTGTACTCTCGGCGCAGTCACAAGAAAATAGTGTCCCTACACGATATTTCTCCGTGCAGAACACAGCCGTTTGCAAAATAACGCGACTTTACTGTAGTATTGAATAATAGTTTCACTCTCCTTTCACGTAATGCAAATTAAATCATTGTATAAACGTTCGACACTCTTAAAAATTTGAATAGTGCTATAGTTGTGCTCCACAGTGTACAACAATTCTTAGAGTAGGAGTACGCTGTTAAGAAAATGGATAGCATGGTTGGAAGACGTTTAACGATTGTAAACTACAATGGAGATTGAACAATACATTAGCCTAAATGCGTGGCAATTTCCTATCTGTCGAAGTAAAATAAGCGCGAGCAATTTGACTTCATTATGTAAAACAGTTTTGGAACGACATAGAACACGTTCTTACCGGACGGGGCGGCATTTCCTTATTTCTTTGTAGAAAGGAGCGTGGACAAACGGTACGCGGAAAGCTAAATGCAAAACGGCTTGTTTTAACGCTCGAAATGATATCAGGGTCGAAACGTATATAAATTGTTCGATACGGGGCGGCAATCAGACGTCGAATTAGAAGGTTGTCGATTGGCCGACGCCGCAGGTGGGTATTTATGTAACATCAGGAGTACCTGTATCGCAATCATTAATAAATAACGGCATTATGCAAATGCGCAATTTGTCTCCGGCTGGCAGGCCCGCGCACGAGCCCTCTCCGATGTAGCCATTTTAAATATAAAACGAAAGTACAAACGTAACGCATGGCAATTTATTTCGGCCCACTGTCACGGCGCGGTAGAGCCGGTGGCTCACATTTATAATGAGAAGACAAATGATGCGTTACGATGTGTCCGCATGCCTGTACAAGCGTGTATGAGCGCAATGATGACCGGCCATTAATTTATTGCGCGACACGACACGATGAGGCTAGGGCCCCCGTCAACGAGTTTTTCGTGTCGATGTCATTTTCGTTGTACTTTCGCGTTCTGCTTGTTTTATTGCAGACCTAAATAGAGACGCAGTGCCTCTCCTCTTCCTCGTCCTGTGACAAATCAGATCTAGTGTAACCGGAATTTTCTATTTTTCGTTTCCCGCCAGCCGGATGGATATTAACGGCCAGCAATTTCTACGTGTCCCGAATTAATTGCCTACAGTTGTATGTATTCTTTGCCGATGAAAGGATTTGAAATTCAGTCGGAAACCTTGCGTTCGCATGACAGATATTTGAATGTTTCCTTTTTTGCTTCTACGGCCATTTAACACATTATGCATCTACCGGAGATACTCTCATCATTTTTGAGGGTCTATCATGATTATCGTTAAGAAACTAGTTCTTGAGCAGGCACTAATTTCTGATCGATTGAAATAATTTTTTAGATGAGATTAAAATACGTAGAAATAAATATTTTGCCTTGAATAAATTTGTGTAATTCAATGGGAATGTATTCTCGTAGACGAGGCAAACAAAATTGTCAATCATTCTCATACTTTTATAATCTCAGGATCTGAAAAAACATTCTTTGTAAAAAGTAAAAATAAGACCATGTTTCTTCTCGCTTGATCATCAAAGGACAAAGGAAAGTTTTATTATTATTTAGATATCTACTTACTTCGATACAATAAAAATATAAAACGAAATTTCTCTTGTCTTTTTAATAAAAACATTAAATCCTCAGCATTGCGTACATTAAAGTGAAGGAGGAGATCATTACTGCGGCACAAAAATCACTAAGAATGTCCCTAATACTGCGGTATGAATTGCAACTATTTAAAGTACTCTTTTCTCTATTTACGAAGTTGTAAAAATGATTTAGTTGGTTTGTTCTATAAACTTATTCTGAATAATACCAAATCGATAAATAAAGGAATAATTGGATAGTATTATTGTAAAATTTCTGATGTTATTTGTATTTTTTTAATGAAAAATATATTAATGCTATCGACGTACTGGTTATTTAAAAGCAATTTTGCAAATTACCACATTAACTTCAACGTTTAGATCTTAATTTAGATCATTTTCAAGAAAGAATACAAATGTTCACGTTGCCTCAGTGTCTTGTTTATCGGCATGAAATCAACACATGTTTCACTGTTTCGACGAGTTTAAAAATTCTTTTTCACAAAGCAAGTAGGTAATAGTTTTCCTCAACCTAGTTTAACATGCAGTATAATATCATAATATATAATAATTTACAGACGCAATTATTTCTTGAAAATGATCTAAATTAAGATCGAAACGTTGAAGTGTTAATGTGGTAATTTGCAAAATTGCTTTTAAATAACTTTTAAATTAATATATATTTTATTAACAACTCTACGATCGATATAAAGAAATATTTATTTTTTTAATAGTTCATAGAAAAGTTCTCGAAAAATAGAAAAATGAGTATAAATATGCTCAACAAGCTCGTACTAATTGACGTATCGCTGAGGTCATTACTTCCACTAAATTAATTAGCGCGTGCATTCTAAAATAGAAAATAGTAATCAACTGCGGTTATCGTAATGCGATAGGTCAGTAATTCTTTGACCTACATTTCTCACCGGATTAGTATTTTTCATGTTTATGCATCCACATTGAAAATAAGCAGCCACGCACCGGAGTGAAATATTTATGCGAATAACATTGTTAATGTAGATTTACAATCTAAGATTTTCGTTGTGCATAATAGCTCGATTAAACTTGTGCGCGTATCTATTCCACGAAGCATCCTGTATGCAAGCCCCGGCATGCATATTATCCCACATTGCAGATTAGTTGTTACCAGGAGTTTAGCGCTAACTTCATATGTGCGATAATCTCAAGCTTATAGAGGAAACCACGTATGATAGCATTATATGTATTATGGGATCTGCAGAAACATGCTAATTTATATGATTTATAAATCTTTATTTCTTGACGGCGCTAATAGAATAATTCCACAATAATATACAGCGACACCAAAAAGTTTTCGAACTAATTTTGTAATTGCGCCGTTCACAGGCCGAATCGATTAACTTCACTTTTTGAAATATTTTACATTTAAGTGTCAAAGCACTTGGTTCAGTCATAGCTTTTTTTATTTATAATAAATTTCCTAAATAATACAGATTAACACCATTAAACGACAAAATTTTTTTTGGTCGCCGAATAACAAATAATTTAATTAAAAACTCCGTACTCTAATGTAAATCGTTGCAATAATGAAATCCGCGTTCAAAAAATGTTGTCGTTTAAAATGGTGTTAATCTGTATTATTTGGGAAATTTATTATAAATAAAAACAGTTATGACTGAACCCCAAGTGCTTTGACACTTATCAAAATCGCACAAAATCTAAATAAATAGAGCCTTGTCATTTTTGTAAGCCAAAACCTTTTAATCGTTTTTTTTTTGTAAATAACTGTAAATGTAAAATAATTCGAAGACCGAAAGATTAATGTTAGCGTATAAATTTAGTGATTTTTATCTGGACAGATAAATCATATTTCATGTGTAATTGCGGCATCAAATCAGTTGCGGTAGTTAATGATTAATAGTAGTTAATAACTGGTTGTCTAGAAATTTATTCATGATTCCTGCTATGCTGCACGGTGTAAATGTAAAATGACCTATTTATATATAGTTGCAGTACAGGAAATAACGAACGTATCTAATGAAGATTTTCCACAGAAGAAAATCGGGAATGATGAAAATGAATTATTGCCGTACTATACGACGGACAGAAGTACCATTATGAATCATGTAATACAAGACAGGCTATCTTTCTAGATTTAATAGAGTGTAAAATATCAGTTACAACGAGCGGGATACAATGATGCAAAGTAATAATAATAATAAACTAATGAGATGCACAGATACCGGTTTCCGATAAAAGCGGATTTGCACGGGTCATATGTTATTTTCATGCGTTCCGCGTGTGCATGTTGATAATTAAGATTCTGATTTAGATTTTCCGATCTGGTTCAATATACGTATATGTATCTAATTTATTTAGATATATATATATATATATATATATATATATATATATTCGAATATTGGTGCCACCAGTTCTTTTTATCTCTCGTGATAATCGGTAAGAAATAGATTTGAACAGGAATGTCCAATTTGCATTGATTACGCTGCGCTCCGGATATTTAATTGAACATTATCGAGCCCAAACGTTAGTTGATTTAATAATCTCCACCGTGCACTCAATTATTTCTTCGCGATTGGTTCATGCATACAGGAACGATACTGCAACATTTTCAATTCGTGCATGGAATAGATAACGTGAAAAATTATTTAATGGAACGAACAGGCGACTTAATTGCATCGACGTTCGTGTTACCGTTTCATTAGAATTATAGTAACTAATTTTATTTAATATGTACAATATTCAAGAATTGGATAGATTGTACACCGATCGGGATACATTGGAAATCAGATAACTCAGAGAATGATTACATGTTTAAATATAATTATATAATACAGTGTACATTACGTTGCAATATTATAATCGTACTATCCATTGTGTATCAATTATAACTTTTGCGCGACTATGAGAATTCCCATTACGGATTATTGGAAATTTTTTCTGCTTTTTAAACGTTTAATCAAATTGAACATTTTTATTTTTAATCATATTACTTGCCATAATTTAATAGTTGTTATTGTAATAAAATATATACATGAACTAAGTGGATTATGGATAAGTATATTATCTTCTTGATTACATGTCATCATCGATTTATTTAATTCAATTCATGAAATATTAATGCAACGGTTACTTAACCAATCATCATGATTGAAGCGTTTCAACTTGTGATGTTATAATATACATTATGACACAATATTAAAATCAAAAGGAAAATATATCTTGAAATATATGTATATCTAGAAAACATATCTAAATGTCTTAAAAAATTATGTAAAAATGCGATTTCTTGTATAAATTTTTTAATATGCAATCATAAGGGATCGTAATTATTACATGTTCAAAAAATATTAAGTAGAAAAATTCAAGAATCAGTAGGTACGCCAGACGAGAGGGATATTTTGCTTTGCTGCAAAATAAAAATGATCCTACCTCAATTGCAACAAACTGGAGTGAGATAGAAATTTATTTCCTTTTATAATAGGTTTAATATGTGGAAAATAAAAAATCTCCTAATGTTTTCATTGTTTCGTGTTTCTCCTACTCATTTTTGCCATAAATGTGCAAGATCCACAGTCTCAATTGTTATAATGTAAATACGTAAAAATGAATTAACGAGAAAGTATGATAATGCAAACTACGCATACTGTAAAAATACTGAATAAAAATGGTACAATAATAAATTCGAGGCAAATATAAATATGTTTCTTTCGCCGAAGTAATTTCACTATTAATTGGGATAACAATACAGGTCACGAGAAGATGGCTATGTTAATGAGTTGACTTATTGTCAGCAAAAAAATTCAATTTACTGTCAACAGACAAACGAGAAACGAGATTAATTTAGCATAATGTTAGATCGAGTGTTGCGTAAGGTTCGAGTAGAAGCTGTTGACTCCGTGTGACGCTTTGGAATCGATGATGAGTGATTGAAAAGAATTTTTTGCCGATGTCAAACATTTATTTCGCACGCTCCGGGCATGGTAATTAATTGCTCCGATCAGAAGGCATTAAGAAACTGCGCTATCGAACCGCTTATTAAGTATGCATCGTCTGACGTTCCCCTCTAAGGAAATGTGGACCCTTGGACGGTAACGATTGCCAGCGCTGCAGAACTGCTGGATTGCATGTACCGAAAGGTTACCGGTAATAAAATACTCCGTGTCTAAAGGCTATTAATGTCTTAGTGCAACGCCAAGCATCGTTTCCATCGACACTTTATTCCTATGCGTACTCGCGTCAAAGAGCTGAGGCCTTTCTACTGGGGTCTTACAGCGATATACAGTCGGATCAAAATTAAGTGGCCGTTCAAGGTCGTTCGGTATTAAAGCCTGCCGCAACATTTAATTGCCTTGATGTTCCGCACGTTGTTTCAACGACAAATTTATACAGTGTCCCATAAGGTCCTGCCTACAACCTCTCCTCCTACAGACGCAATTATTTCTTGAAAATTATCTAAATTAAGATCGATACGTTGAAGTTAATGTGGTAATTTGCAAATAACAATTGATCGAACCAGTGCGCCGATATATTCTTTATTTCCTCCTACAGTTAAAACTCAATTCATATGAGCCCATCAGGGTCAGCATCATGTAACACAACTAGTCAACCATATGATGAAAGGCCACTTAATTATTCCACTTATTATATATAAATTAATGAATAACTACTATAGAATATAATAAAATATATTTCACATAAAATATTATGCATAGGTTTTCTATCGCCTACCATTTTCACTTGACATAAATAAAACTACAAATACAATAATGTAACGTTTCCACTCCGAATATCTTTGCTGTCTTCAAAGACAAAGTCGAATGGGGCACACACAACTCCATGAAAATATATATTTTTCTGTTATTTACCTTTAGAGATCTCAAGCTCACCTTCACTGTTTTAAACGGGACTAACCTTTTTTAAACACCTTCGATGATAGTTGCTTTTATTAGGAATTCAGTGATTATAACTAACAAGGTCATTCAAGATCACAGAGTCACCCTGTATAATGCCAGGGTTGTTTAATAGCAATATTAAATTTTAGCAAAATGGTTAAACTATAATACAAGTTGTTAAAATATGGATTTTTAATAATGTGTCCCTTTCCTTAGGAATTCAGTGATTATAATTGCTCGAGGTTATTCGAGGTCACAGAGTCACCCTGTATAATACCAGGGAAGTTTAATAGCAACATTACATTTTAGCAAAATGGTTAAACTATAATACAAGTTGTTAAAATGAGGATTTTTAATAACGTGTCCCTTTCTTTAGGAATTCAGTGATTATAACTAACAAGATCATTCAACGTCACAGAGTCACCCTGTATAATGCCAGGGTTGTTTAATAGTAATATTAAATTTTAACAAAATGGTTAAACTGTAATACAAGTTGTTAAAATGTGGATTTTTAATAATGTGTCCCTTTCTTTAGGAATTCAGTGATTATAATTGCTCGAGGTTATCCGAGGTCACAGAGTCACCCTGTATAATACCAGGGAAGTTTAATAGCAACATTACATTTTAGCAAAATGGTTAAACTATAATACAAGTTGTTAAAACGAGGATTTTTAATAACGTGTCCCTTTCTTTAGGAATTCAGTGATTATAACTAACAAGGTCATTCAAGATCACAGACTCACCCTGTATAATACCATAATACCAGGGTAGTCTAATAGCAATATTAAATTTTAATAAAATGGTTAAACTATAATACAAGTTGTTAATAATTTGTTAATAAATTTTAATAATGTGTCCTTTTCTGTAGGGATTTACATAATTACTCAAGGTCATTCTATAAGATAAGAGGAAACGCTAGAATGAGGAAGTATTTTTACGGTTCTATACTTTTAAAACGATCGATTTTTTGAACCGTCTTCACGAGAGAGAGAGAGAGCGAGAGAGAGGGAGAGAGAGAGAGCGCCCCTAAGTCTGTTATCCGCGGTCGAACCGGAAACAAATCATATGCATCGTCGGGTCCCGAAACCAGGTGCTAGCGAGCAGCAAACTCCTTCCTGCGGTTGTGCTAAGCTTTACATGTCGTATAAAGTTCACGGAGCGATTCATAAAGCCGAATGGACTCTGTTGCGGAGAAAAACAATTTCCGGCAAAACAGGGAATTAAGTACTTATCTTTACGAGCGGCCGTGCAATTTTCTGAAAGAAGATACGCCGGCCACCCTCGGCACGGTGCGGCGGTACCACAACCACCATCGTAGAGCAACACCGGCAACACCACCACTCAGAAAAATATATCGCGGCCTCGATACCGCGTTTCAACTGCATAACGCGTTCGCAGTTTGTTGACTGAAGTTATTCCTGACGGGCCAGAGCCGCGAAGGAAACCGGTGCCGCGATAAGGCCAAAGGAAGAAGCATTACCACCTCGGAGACGTCGTCGTCGTGTCATTCCACCGAACAGGTGCATTTAGATTTCACGGGGGAACGGCAAATGGAGGGAAACGAACGGCTCTGACAAGTGTGTATCGATTCAAATACACACGGTTAATTGCGACGCTTTATCCAAATGACTGATATTACCCATTCGTTTCATTTATTGATACTTTAATCACACCACTTATACAGGCTGTCGCGCACGTTTAGAAACCCCGATGGTGTACTCCGCGGCTGGAAATCCAACAACATTTTCATGCGACAACCGGCCCATCAATTTCCTGCGAAAGTTTTATTGAAAACATTATCGAAAAATTGAAAATATTACACGGCCAGTAAATTCTGCAGTTGTAAAGGAGATATGGGTAAGTGGGAATGTAAAGTGAGGAGGACGAATGCGAAACGTTTATTATTACGTGGATAATTTATCTTTGAGTAAGTGGAAAGTGATAGAAAAACACGCGCGACAAGGATGAATATGGTTGCTGAAATGGACAAGATTGTTGTGTTGGGTAGGAGTATTATCCAATTATAGTTTTTATTAATATCTTTTAATCATTGATTTTATATAATGCATTAGTTTTAATCATTAACTCCTATAAATAATTACTTCAATAACCTCTTCTTCATTTATCATTTTATTTGGTCAAAGAAATTGTAATAAAAGGTGATTCAAGTGGAATACTATTTGAAAAAAATTTAGATAATTTAAACGTCAAATAAAATTTTTTGTATTATTTGCAAAATAGAAATAGATGATTCAAACAATTATTTGTTACCTTCTTTCAACTAAAATGTGAATAATATTAATTCATAGATGGTGTCTCTTTCCATCGTCTATTAAATAATTTAAAAATGATAAATTCATCATTAAAAATTGCAATTTTTTATGATTTTCGGCCTTGTTATCACTTTTGGTCGTTTATAATTCGTAAACCAATTAACCAATTTCGATGAAATTTTCAGAACGTATATAATTCATACGAATTTACAAAACACATCTTTTTAAATTGTCGTTATTGGCTCAGCTAAAAAAATGGTAAAAATCAATTTTTACTATTGTTTATCACAATTCCGACCCAACGCATTTTTTCAACTTATTTATTAGACGTCATTTACTAAACTAATTCTTCTAGCCTTACAGAAAAATTGAAGTCGTTTGGTACATTCATAAAAAAATTATTCTGATTTAAAGTGTGTGGAAACAGTTATGCTCCTTACTGTATATCAAACACTGATGTATTGTCTTGTTTTGCTATAGTAATTTTGTTGGCAATAAGACGACACAAAAAGACGCTGCCCATTTAATTATTGTTTTAGTTGGCCGTTGATAATTTTGTATACAATTGGCCGTGTAAAACTGTCACGGCCGCCAAAAATTGTTGTCCTATAAATACCGAGTACTTACATAATTAGATCTATTCAGAAAGGTGTCGCGTGTCCGAGGGATTTTCAAAGTTGATCATCTCGAAATTGATGCTCCGTACTTGCATCGCACTTTACCGATTTGCTTTTGTAAATTTTCCATTTTTGTATAGCGTTATTGATTGCAACGTTTAGTACATTAGAGGATACCGTGTATTATTTTACCTCGGTCTTGAAAATAATTTTTGGATTTCCGAGAATGCCATTCAATAAATTGTCTGCTATTCGTGGCAGGCATCTTGTAGTCTCGAGTACTTTGCATTTTCAGATACAGGCATGTATGGAAAATTACGTAAAATCGTGGTAGGTGGCACGTAGTATATCTATAACATCTCGTTTTGTCGTCGACATGCAAAGGAGATACTTTACGCCTATAATTTTACATTAATCCATTAGTCAGTTACAAAGTCACATGTCAGCAGACGCAATGGCCATTATATCCTATTAATAGGCCATTACATAGACGCACTTGGAGTTCATGAACATGATTAATGGAGAGAAATGAACGCTCGGCTAACCATGCATCGATCCTTGCATGTAATATTCCTGTTATTGCATTAACAAATGCCTATTATTTATTATGCCCCGCAATCAATTAACCATTAGGCACGAGCAATATTAATACACAGTGAGGATTGTTTTATAAAATTCCATCTAATTCTACTGCTGTTAAGAATGCACAATTTCATTTAAGAAACAATTGAAATGATCATCTCGTCAACTAATAAAATTATAGAATTGCATAGAATGTTTACATACACTTATGATTATTATCTCACTATTTTTTTGCATTTTCATTTACAAAATGTGCATAATACAGAGTCGTAGTCATAAACTAGATTTAACAACTGCTTCAATATTGCATGCACATTGTCCTCACTAAAAGAAATACTTTATTACTTATTGCTGCAGGAAATTTTTTTTAGTAAATTTGTTTTTCTTGTAACAAAAATATTAGGCATCTTATTATTATTACTGGAATTAATACATAATTGATACAACTGATAATCGTTACATACATATTATAAGTCGAAGCAATCAAGCAAATTTCAATGTAGGTGAAAGGCTTTATGTAATGAGAGTAAAAGCAAGTATGAAATAATAAGAGAATGAAATTATTTTTCTTACTTGAAACTTTGAAAAAGAATTTGATTTATAATTTTATTAATTATAATTTGATATGCAATATAGCGGATAAATGATTTAAATTATATTTGAATAATTGTAAGAATCATGAATTAATTTGTACACATACTAATTTATCGTCCCTGTGGTAATAAATCTTAAACGTTCCCTGATAACAAGCATTTATCAAATAAAATGAACCTGAAGAAAATAATCCATGGCTTACTATAATAATATAACTTCCAATAATTCTAATTTTCCTAATACATAAGAACTAAATTATTGAACATATTGGGGTGGAACGAAAGTTCGTATCGCTTTCAAATTAAAATCCAAAGATAAAATTAAGATGTTTAGGTATAGATTTATTCATTACTGGACTGCAAAATTGAGAAGATGAAATTCAAAATTGTTGAAAAATTTATAAAATTCAAGATGTCAATATATGATTTCTCCTCTATTAAAATTATTAAGGGAAGAAATAACATTTAATTTAATTTCTATTTCTTGCAATCGATGCAGACAATTTTTATTTTGCATAAAAATCCGCAGTCTATTCATTACTTTTTGCCGTTTTCGAGGTAACTTATCACGTTAATGAATAAATATCTTAATTTTATCTTTGAATAATTCATCTCATCACCAATTTATCGAATCGTAATGAATTAAAATACAATATATATCGAATAAGTTTCGGTAGAAATTGATAAGCTTATTAATATTTCACAAAAAAAAAAAGAACAAATGAGCTGTTTATTTTGAAAGTGGCCTAAGTCCATTTAAGTTTAAATTGAGATATTTAAGAGTTTGCGTTTCAATGAAATTAAAAATATACGTATAGAATACCAATGTATCACACTCCTTAAGCGTATCTAAGAGAGTTAAATTTACAATTCCTATTCAAATAATAGCAATTATTAAGTGAATAATATGTGGCTTCTTACCAAGAATGGACTTAAGCCACTTTCAAAATTAACAACTGGATTTGTCATGAAATTTGAAACAGCCCAAGTCCATTCGATATAATTTAAAATTCTTCAAATTGAAAAAACAATATTCAATTTATTTTATATTTCATTACAAAAACTTGAAAAACGCCATTTATGCAATTCAGGAAATCTTCTAACTATATAAATTACATAACAATTTACTCCTCATTTATGTTTTGTGTATGCGGAAGGGATTTGAAGAAGTCATGGTGCTCCGGTGGTATATATCGTAGTAAGTCCATCAAATCCTTGTATTTCGCTGTTGTAATTTGTCTTATATTTTATAAAGTGGTGTCAATACAATATTCCCGAATTTTCTTGGTCTACCCCGACGTGGTAATAAATTCAGTATTTTAAACTCTGCATTCTCATCCATTGATATCCTACAGAAAATTTTGTATGGTTCATTTCTCAAAAAACGCATCCAGCATATTTTTAGCCAATTTATTGTTTCTCCGTTCGAATTCTTTACCCTTTTAAAACTTGCATCCTCCAAAAATCTTGTTGATATGAAATCCTCTTGTTTCATTTCATTTAAAATAAAGTTATTACCTTTCCGACACTTGATAACATTATAATAAACTTGGGGGACAAACAGTAAATTATTTTTCTTCAATGACATTTCTACGATGTCAAAACAACTGAAAATGGACTTAGGCCGCTTCCAAAATAAAAATTTGTATCATTCTATTAACCAGCTAATTTCCTTTTTACAAAATCTTTGTGATTTCAAATATATCAGTTACAATTTGCTTCAGAATGACAAGACAACGTAGAAATGTAAATATCAAAATTGCTAGCCTGATTTTTCTCGGAAATGGACTCAGGCCACTTTCAAAATAAACGGCTCAAATCTGCGCCAAGCTGTACACAGTGTCCCGAAAATCAATATTTCTAAATTCCTATTGGGAGTCAATAAGTTGCCTTAAAATTCCGATATCGATTCAACGTGACATAGTATTTCCCTATTGTCGCACGTCGCATGTAGAAACGGATTCGCAGGCTAGACGCGAGCTGTCCGGCGCGAATCGAAGTCGAGGGAGGGAGGGAGGAAGCACTTGGATTTTCATTGATCAAACAAGTACAAATCGAATCGGGGAGCGGGACGCAATGCCAGAAACGATTAGTTTGACACGCAGCCGGGGTTTTACACGATACATAAACCTGAAACCGTTCGAGAATAAAAACCGTAGACGTATGTTAGCAGCGGACTAAAGCGGATCCCCGATGTGCGCGTTGCACAAACCAGTTGGCCGGAATAAACGTACTGACCGTAGGTTGGCGAACCGCCAGAGCACCTATCCACGTAAGCATTCGTCTTTTCATCGCGACGCGTCGCGACGCGACTGAACCGAACAGATTGATGCGCGGCGGCTTAAAACACGCCGGCGAAAAATCTGGATGATTTGGATGCCTCTAATGCGCGGCATGATTGAAATTTTCACGACCCAGATCGCTGCCAAACTGCTGCCAGTTGTTGTCTCGCTCGTTGTGTTATCGACGAGTGACACGCGCGGTCAAAAACAATGCACTGACAGTTCGTGCCTCGCGCTCAATCAATAGAACACGCCTCTAAGTGGAAAGTCTGCCAACAAACTGGATAAAATGTTCTAATGACACGCATTCCCCCATCCTCCTCTTCTCCCACTATTTCCATTAATTTTTCATTCCTTTAGTGCCGCTCGAGAAATTAAACTTGAGCAAAACCAATCCTTAAATTAGCCACACACATATTACCGTAAATAAAATTTACACAAGAATGATAGATAGATGAATGAACATGCAGATTTCATCGATGTCGTTGTCGTTTATCGAATCAGTGTTGTTGTTTACAACTACCATTCAATTAAAAAATTTGTTTTGATTCATTCCAGTTTACAAGACAACCACGTAGATTAAGAATACCTTCAATTTTTTGAAATGCACACAACAATAATGTTTGTAATAATAAGGATAATTGTACAAACATTGTATTACCTTGAAATATGAACATGCATACCGAAAACCTTAATCTATAGTGACCTTTAAATTTTTGATCTCATGAATTGTGTGTAAAATCCGCTTAATACTTTCTGTTTGGATTTCTTACACCCGATGTTTCCCAACGTTTCGTTACCGAGGTAATAGCAAGCAATTCACAGAACACCTACTTTCCTCCATAACATTTAATGGGGACTATTGTATATTGAACAACACTGATCCTATCACTTCTCATGCATGTAATTCACGGTGAACAATGAATCGTATAACTACCGAATGCCGGAAATACACACACACTGAATGAAGATATTTCAACAACAAGGACAACTTCGATGTATTGATATCAACATCCTATCAAGAACTTATAGTGCATAAAAAGTGTAATAAACCAGAATAACACTGTACACAATCAGTAGTGACGATTGCAACCGAACGCTTTTTAAAATACTTCATTCTTGGGAAATTATTTTATAAAGTTCACAATTTTATTTCATTTACTTGATCAATTACTTCAAATTATAATAAATAGACTGCAGAGTATACAAAATAGAATTTTCTCTATTTCAATCATAAGAAGCAGATACACACACACGAATGAAGATATTTCAACAGCAAGGACAACTTCGATGTATTGATATCAACATCCTATCAAGAACTTATAGTGCATAAAAAGTGTAATAAACCAGAATAACACTGTACACAATCACTAGTGACGATTGCAACCGAACGCTTTTTAAAATACTTCATTCTTGGAAAATGAATTTCTAAGGTTCACAATTTTATTTCATTTACTCGATCAATTACTTAAATTCATAATAAATAGACTGCAAAGTATGCAAAATAGAATTTTTTCTATATCAATCATAAGGAGCGGATTAAGTATCATTTGTCGAAACTTTCCAATTCCTTTAATCTTTCTACTTGTCATGCGTAAAATCCGCAGTGTAATAATAAACATTTATAACAGGGTATCTGTAGTAATAAAACACAGAACAACGTTACATTATGATCCACGATAAAAATTTCCACAGGATTAACGTTAAGGACGATTTCCAATTTCGATATTTATCCAACATATTAATTTAGGTAGTGGGCATAAATGGTCCACGACGATTAATTTGTGCCGAACATGAAGTCTTTAATGACTTACTTTTATGTACTGTTTCTTTATGCCACGAAAGACACTTTCCACATATTTACAGGTGTTAGCATTTCTCGCAAAGCCTGCATTCTCTTTACGAACGAAACTTAAGTTTGACCTCCATCTTTTTAAGGTTTTAAGGTCATTTGAAGGTCATGTTACAGAACATACTCGAATGTATCTTTCTATGAGCTACGCGATACAAAAGAACATTGACGACCTTGTAAACCTCGAGAAAAAACAATGTTTAGAATGGCAACTAAGTTCGCGACCTCCACATTTTCTCACACAAAGTCATTTATATATATTTTTTAAGCACAAGTATTTTATATAAAATTAATCGCAAAATTCAGAGCTTCCCAATGATATACAGGTCAAAAGGAATGGTCATTGAATGAGGTTATAATGATACAATAAAAGAATTACGAAACAGAAGGTCACGAATTAAGTTACCAACCTAATACACATAAATAAAGAAAGATAAAAAAATGATAAAAGATATTCTGGGTGTCACAGTTAAGAGAACCTGCATATAAATTACAAGTTAAGATATTAAATAATGATTGATCAGTTATCTATACGTAATTCAAATTAGACGTCTTTTTTGTACGAAGAACCTGGAAGAAGAGGATCTAACGAAGATAGACTTATAGAAGATTTCTAAACATCGGAGGTAATGTTAGATGGTTAAGTGTTGAATGTTTACCAAGCAGATCCGTTAAATGCTTGCGAATTATCCCCGGCACTTCTTGGTGTACAGCCAACTCTTTAAGCTAAATGCGCGCGGCGCATGATGCTAGACACAGTGAATCAACAGTTCAATGTTTGAAAAACAAGGCGTTCGGGACATTTATTTTATTCGATCGGAGATATTTCACCGACAACATATTTTTCCACAGCTATTTCGTCAACACGACGTTGGCTAATTTTTGCCAAGATAGAACAGGAAGAAAATACAATAGAGGATATTGAATAATTTCTGCGCACGTCACAGTTTTGGTTCGACAAAATTGGTTCTGCGCCGATTTACCGTACGGCTTGATGTATCGGATCGTTTTGTTAGAAACGACAGCAACCGTTCACCGATGCAGCCAAGTTTTATATCGCGATAAATAGATTTCCCGAGTAACTACAGTGGCCTCGACGAAACGTTTTCAGGCACCCCATAAATTCTAATTTAAAATCAGTGTCGCAACAAAAGGCCCTCAAGACCGGCGCACCATTTCTCAGAGTGTTCCTCGCATAGCTCATTCGTTTTATCGTCTTGAACGGCACGAGCGTCACTCTGACACTGTGATAAACAGCCGCTTCTGTCCTAAGTCAAGTCACCGTAAAATCTTAGACATTACTTGTCGTAGTGTTTACTAAGTCAGGATGACTTGACAGGGTGAATATAGTTAGCGCTAGATCTTCGCCGGCCAGTCCGCTTATTTGGCATCCCCCAGTATTTATCATTGTTCTAACGGCGCGGTTCAACACATTGAAGGGTTACAGCACTTACTTGTAACGTGTAATAAATGTTGCCCGTGTAGGATTCTGTTGACGAATCGAAATAGGACGCCTTACAATGTACAGCCGTGGACAAAATTAAGTGGACAGGTTTAATGATCAACAAAAAGTCAATGCAATTTAAAACATAATTTGAATAAACCAGAATTGTATGGAGCATTTAAGTTAACAGAGTGTACTTTAATGAAATAAACAACAATATCAATAATAACAATTAATATAATAGAATACATTATCATTAATCAAAATTGTATGCAATTTTTGGTGGTCGAAATTAAGTGGACACTTTATAAATATTTAGAAAACAAGCAATTAGTATTTGGTATTGTAACCTCTTGCTTTAATTACTGCTTCTAATCGTCGTGGGATGCTATCCACGAAGTAACTTCGATCAATTTGTTGAAATTTTAAATTACAAAACTTCTTTATTTTGCATTATTTTTTTATAGGACTTTCACCAACTTATTCGTGGCATTTTTCTGATTAAAATTACTCTAAACGCGGTGTAATTTCAACTGTATTTAGTGGTTTAACAGGTTGGCTGCCACGGTACCCTCCAGGATTCTGGTGTAAGAAACCAATTTAATTGAAAATCATATAAAAACTACGAGATAACTCGTAGTTGGCGTCCTAGGCAATAATGCAAACTACGAGTTACCTCGTAGTTGGCAGTCAATGTGTTAATTGACGGTGAAAGTTTCGGGCGCAACGAAGGACAGCGCGATCCGTGTTTACGTTCTTTCTACGTTCGGCTTCCTTTGTACTTTCGGCGCGGTCAGCGCCGTAGACGCAGTCATAAAAAATAGTGTCCTACACGATCTCTCTCCCTGCTCGGACCTGGCGATGGGAAACAAATCGCGACTTTACCGTATAATTATAATCGAAGCTCCTCGAAGGCAAACATGATGAGTCCGGTGGGTAACTATTTCATATTGTAATGCGACAGGACATCCCGTAGGTGGAAGCAGTCCCATAATTGACACCCGATGGCGTATCTATTCCTAAGAAACATTCCAGCAGTCGAGTAGGCGAGTTCTAGCATGCATCGGGCTGACGCTGTAAAGTCCCTCAAATGCATAGCTTCGATGAAACCGCGACGTTCGTGTATGTTACACTCGGCTAAGGTTAATCCGGCGGTAACACCGTGACGGTCGAGCTAATGGTACGCACGACGTCGCCGACATTTTCAGCCAACCAGTCGTCGGGCGTTCGTTGTGTCTAACGACAAGAAGAAGGGAAGGCGCGCGCTGACGCTATCGCGGGTAGCTTGAGTGATGAAGTGAGTGCAGAGTGAGACCTATTTTTGTGCTCACCGACAAACAGCCTCGTAGATCTCGTGACACATCGTTAGAATGCCACGAAAATACCCTCCGCGCGGACGAAAAGTGCTGCAGGGATATCCAGACACCGGCTACTACAATTTATTCCGAGAAATTGCCGGCTGTTCCTCTTCGTGCACGCAATGATACGTTCCCCGCTCTACACTCGGAAATGATACTACACGCCTTTTCGTATGTACGGCGTATTTCATACGCCTTATCGAGTGATTGCACCGTTGGAAATACGAAACTCTCTATAGCGTGTACTTAGATAAATAGTCGCCGGCAGTGTGCGGAGTGAGCTACGCGAGGTGTCACATGTTGTCCTCTTCCAAAACGCCGCACTCTGTGCCCGTATATTAGCGTTTTCGGAGCAGCTAATTACAAATCTCAACTAGAAAACGGAATGACGAATCTAGTATGGTGGACGTTTACATGACAAAATTATTGGTTCTAAAATTTATGTACTTGGGTTTCTGGTGCTGCTGATTACAAAACTGAACTTGAAATTTTAGGAAACAGAATGTCGGATCTAATATGGCGAACATGTACTCCCATTTCCGCATGTTGAAGGAATTTTGAGACACCCGGTATTGGTGTATTTAATAATGTTCTACTGATTTTTGCGAGTGCTGTAAGTTGTAAAATCCTCGAAACTCCGTTATCATGTTCAAATTCTTTCTTTTACGACAACGATCAGTATCTTAGTTAGGAATTTATCCGCTAACTTCTGGCGGATTATAACTCAAAATTGTAATACATATAAATATAAAGTTTCGATAGGCAATAACGATCGAATTTCACTAACATAGAGAAAGAATAATAATTCCACGCGTATGGCGTACGTGTAAATTAATTGCAATTTATTCTCGTTGCTGCAGAAACCAAAGAACACGAATAAATTTCGCTACCAGGATGTTTTGATGTCGACCGAATACTAGATTCTAACTCTAACCATCAACTAGTCACGCATCGTTACCTACAGCGAATAGAATTAAGTTGACGATGTACTTCGTCGTAAATTCTCTGGGTTATTAACTTCAGGTAGCCATATTTTATATTCAAGAATTTATCCAGTACTTCGAATACAGCGGAAGATCACGCGTCAGTGGGCCTGAGAAAAGATAGAAAACACGACAGAAAGTCTGCTAAATCAGAAAAGTACAGAGCGAGAAACGTATAAAATTTTGTTGCCGATCGTCTGCAAGACGTATCTTCATTGATAAGATATGTATATTCAAGTTATTCATAAAAATGAGTGTTTCTACGAAACAGGTTATTAGAGGCATTTGTTACATAATGTTGCTACTGCGGATTTTTATGCAAAATTAAAATTTTCTATATCAATTGTAGGAGATATGGAAGCTAGATTAGAATATATTCCCTTCAATAGTTTCAACAAGTTGTTCATAAAATCCTTAGTCTAGTTGTTATATTTCTAGGAATTGCTCAATTTTAATTTGTGTTGATTACGAAATGGTTATAAAACAATTTTAACACTAAATCTACCGAGCACTAAAAGCGACTAAAATGTCTTAGCTTCACAAAAATTACAAGGCTCTATTTATTTAGATTCTGTGCAATTTTTATTACAATATGTGCCCGAGTAATAAAAATCTATCGGATCAATTTTCATGTAACCAACTTCATAGTTTCAATAATTGTGCAATGAAAAATATGAAACCGGTCATTTGACCGGCAGTGGTAGGTTTATTGTTAATATCAAAATCGAAATTACAGATGCAAAAATTTTAGTATATATATAAAATGCTCCACAAGTTCATTCGAATTTTTATTGTACTTTTAATTGAATAGACACCTTTGCAGAATAGATCAATTTTTATTTGCGTCAACATTCACATTTTTAGATTAAATAATGATTATATAAATTATATCTATTGATAGAAATTTTATAATATAATTAAAACATTTCTATTGATTTACAAATAGGACAAAGATTTCGCAATACAAGATGTACCGACTCTTAAAGAATCAAATATCAGACAGCATGTTTAATATTAATCTATTCACAAATTAGTGTCAAATGCAATTCATACAGAAACATCTGTAAAATCGCAATAATGGTAAAATGAAAAATTAATATTATGGACAGCGCAATTTTGTGGATTGCTCTTCGTATACATGTAGGGGAGAGTAGCCCCTAGAATTTGGACCAGCATCTCTTAGATTGGATTTAATTTATAAATCACGATTAATTATGTTTCTTGATAAGAATATATAGCTAAACCAGATTCGGAGCATAATTTCTAATCAATCAATATTATTATTAACCCTTGAAGTATTTTTCTTTCTCAAAATAATGGTTCAACCAAAATGTTGGTCCAAATTAGACTACTCTTCCCTAATTGTACACTGGATTTACGGGATCCACGAAAATGACCGGTTGAGAACGTTTTAATTTACGATTATTAAACTTGTAAATATGCACTCATAGAAAACTATTCAATAAACTTATTTCTATAAGACATATAGTATGATAAAAATCACTAAAAATTTTAACGAATTTCATTTTTATGAGGTAATGTAAAACAGTCATTGTTGGTTCTCCGTAGGCCTGGTGTTGAATTGCAGAGGCCTGTATAGCCAACGTTCTAAAACGTTAGAAACATTGGAAGAGATTTTCAGAACAAATCGACACACACAGCCATGCCTTATTCATCAGGCTTTCCATCGTCTCCCCTTCTGACAGTTATTACAACGTTTGAAGATATTTATTCGGGGAACTTATGGCGAGCAGCTGCGCGGTTTTTTCGATCATTTGGTTTTCAGTCTGAAAATTATTATGTACCGTGCAGACTTTATACATACGATGTAGGCATAACCTGCCGTCAGAGGAAGCCTTATATATATTTTCCAGAGCTAAGTGGCGGGGAACTAATGATAAACACGACTCTTCGTGGCTATAAGGGGAAATTAATGTTCCGGACGTAACGGTAAATGGAGTAGAAAGAAGACAAGAAACTGTGAGATAAATGGTGCCGGGTCTCCCGTAAGATATCGCTTTTTATGAAAGACTGCCGAACTAGGATTACTGAAAAATCTAAAATTACTCTCTAACTACTTTCCAAGTACGGTTCCATCTATCTTCCTTTAAAAAAATACACTCCATCCCATTCCAGATTGATTGCACGTATAAATATACAGTGAACCACGAAAGTATTTGAACGCACTTTAAAACAGTATAACTTTTTTATGATCGGACCAAACGACCTGACTTTTTTTCAGCAACTAGAAGAATTGATTTACTAAATGACATGCAAAAAAGATTTTGGTAAATTGCAATTGCTAAGAATTACATGAGAAAGTAAACGAGGCACCATTTATAACTTTTTTATTAGAGCCCGTAATGAAAATTTAAAATATGCGTTTTGTAGATGTATCTTAGTTATACACATTCTGAAAATTTCATCGAAATCGGTTGACGCAGAAAAGAACGACACGCATCGAAAGATGTAAGAATCTGTGGATTTTAAGCTTCTGCCCAAAAATCGCGAAAAACTGATTTTCACCACATTTAACCACTTGTTAAATATTATGGGTATGTTAATCGATTTTGATGAAATTTTCAGCATGTATATAACTAACATACATCTACAAAACGCATATTTTAAATTTTCATTACGGGCCCAAATAAAAAAGTTTAAAAAAATGCTTTTTCTATTTTTGTATGCAACCTTGTAAATTGTAATTTCTGGAAAATCTTTTTTGCAGATCATTTAGTTCACCAATGCTTCTAATTGCTTACAAAACATCAGGTCGTTTGGTACAATTATAAAAAAGTTATACTGTTTTAAAGTGCGTTCAAATACTTTCGTGGCTCACCGTATTTCAGTTACATTAACGAAAGTATATAATACAAAATTTAATTTTACGAAGCTTTCGAATTGTTTTTTATTAAAAGCTGTAAATATATTTTGATATATTATTTGGTTGTAATATATAAATTCGTTCGGTAACACGTCTGAATATGTTCCAATTTTAATAATTTAATTGACTCATTGTAAGTAACTGTGATTAAAAAGAGGCCTCAGGAATTGTTCAATTAAATGAACATAATGCTGTACTTTATTAATGAATAAAAAGAGGCACTGATCACAACCGAAGGTATTTATGTTACGACCTAATGTCTAAATATTTAGACCCAAGATGTTTCAAATAAATTTCAGTAGAGAAAATATTGTTAATTATATAGAAAAGGTCTGCGCACTGCGATTTTGATGAAATTTTAATATTTTATAATAGCGATATATTAATAGCGATAGTCTTTTGCAAATATCTCGAAAACTAAAAGCGACTCCCCTATATTGGAAAAAGAAAAAGTTGTTCAAAATGTCGAAATCTATAACATATTAAAATTTCATCAAAATCGGGGTACGCAGACCTTTTCTATATAATTACCAAAATATTTGTTGCTACATAATAGGATAGTCAGGAGTTAGAATATTTTCGCGAAGGAAAAAGTTATTTCAAATGACTTCATGAATCCACTTTCAAGGAAGTATATTTTCAGGACACCCAGTATGATTCGCTGGATTATAAACGAAATTGCTGTTGCTCTCGGGACAATTAATTAAGAAATTCTCAATTCTCAATTGTTGATCATCGATTTCAGGAGAACTATTAGAGGTATCAAATGTATCTAATCCATAGAAATTAGTTTTAAAGCACGCTCTTTTAAAGCACACAAAAATACTTTCGAAGTTAAGGGCAGAACGTGGTGTAGTTAAATTGTGAAAGAATTTGCAAGTTTTTAAAGGAAATTGTAATATCGTGAAAGCATTCTAACGATATAATAGAACAGCGACTAGGGGAACGGCAGCAGAAAATTGAAAATGGATGCAACTTCGAAGATGTGCAGTGGAACGAAATTTGGATTGATCGCAGCTCCTCGCCGAGAGTAAACGCGCAAGGAAGTGATTGCGAATGATGGACGATCGGGTGCCGAGGGATGATAAAGTAGTAGCGTGCGGTGGAGAATATCGACGGGAAGCACCCCCATCTATCAGCCCCTTCCTACTTCACGGATAATCACCGGCTGCCAACCAAAGTCAGACTACAAGTAAGATCTTATGGGATGATCTGCCTCTGCAGCGATCGATTTAAAAAGATTACATCGGGTTATATCGAAGGTGTCAGCTTAGAAGAAGATACCGGGATACCTTTTATTTCAATTTATCAACCGCCCTGCATACCTCGCGCTAATTTTTATTATTACCGATTCACGTCGCGTCAATTTATATTTTTGTCATTAATCAGTAGACTGCGGATCTTTATGCATTTATGGCTTCCAAAAATTGTCAGAAAATGCTAGAAAATAAAATTCCACAGAATTTAGTACGACTTCTATTTATCTCGGATCTACAAAGACTAGTACCACTGAAAATAATATTTTACACGACTCCACATTCTTAAAATTTGCCTATAAAAATTGAAAATTGCATAAACATCCGCAGTCTATTAATCAGTAACGGATCTTCGTATCAATTTATAGTTTTATTATTAATAGAGAACGGATCTTCGTATCAATTTATAGTTTTATTATTAATAGGGATCGGATCTTCGTATCAATTTATAGTTTCATTATTAATAAGCAACGAGTCTACGCGTTAATATACAATAATATTATTATTACTTAACCACGGATCTTCACGTGGATATATACTTTTATTATTGATAAGCAACGGGTCTACGTGTCAATATATATTTTTATTATTACTAAACTACAGATCTTGATGTGAATTATAATTTTATTATTGATATGCAACTGATCTTCGTGGGAATTTATATTTTTGTTACCAACACACAATTCATGTTCGTGTGAATCCATAATTTTATTATTGCTATAAGTAACAAATCGTTGTTTTGTATTTTTTAAAGGAACTAAAATAAGGAAATTTTAAAGGAAATTCCTTTTAAAGGAAATGCATAAAAATTATGCAAATATGCACATGTGTATATGCATATGTATAGCATATGTTAAATATATGATTAAGCATATCTTAAATATATGAATTTATCTGTTGAGAAAGAAAAACCGATTTTGTTTTCTAAGTGGTGAAACAATATAACATGATGCAAACTGACCATTATTACATATTTTTAAATATAGAGTGATGGATACATAGACGAGACTGAGAGAGTAAAATATTCTTCGTGTGTAATTACAGACTGTTACCATTTTGAGATGAGCTTTTTCCGTGATTCAGTTCGAGTATGTCATTGGAATGCAGATCTGGCGAAAACATACATTAAACTTCTTGCGTCTGTGGCTGAATGTGTTTTTGTAATACCTAGCCAGGTTGGAACGTACGATGCATGGTGCAACATTATTTTAATGCATCCGAGCAGTTGCACATGTTACGTCCATCAAATTTGACGTCAATACTGACGACGGACAACGAGCGCTATAAAATTCTTGTTGCGTTTTACGTGGAATAGATTCAGTCACATATGAATATTAAATTGACGTTCGTTTACAGCGATTTTGAACTGGCTGCATGTTAAAAACGAGTGTAGTCGCCTAGAAAACTTTTGTGTCCGCAGTAGAATAACATTGTGCTACAGATAGGATAGCCAACACGTTGATTCGATGTTAAAATGTTGGATTTGAATGGAAACTAAAACATCTGGAACTGAAGAACATTCTGATTCATTGACTGCTTTAAACTGTCAATGAATAATTAGAGAATAAAAGGTAGAACAACTAAAATAAATATAAGATATTTGTTTTCTACATAAGCAGCTATAAAAACAAAAGATATTAACGTCTAGCAGTATTTATATTCTAGTTTTATCCATAACAATGAAAAGTCTTTATTTCACGAGTTCAAACTCAATTAAAAAATATCTAAAATACCACGTACAAGTTTGAATTGCTTATAATGTTATGTAAAAATTTTGCTGTTTTCTTCTCCATTTTAAATCGAATGAAAGAACGAAAATTTCAATTTTTCCATCATCCAGCTTTACAATTTTCTAATTGTATATCGATCGTATAACCAAGTGAACGCTTCATTAACTGCAACTACAGTTACATCATGAGATTGTTGAGTCCCTAATCGACCAACCTATATTGCACTTAATTTATCATCCCCACCTCTTTTGTCGTCGCGACATCACTAAGTTACTCTAGTGACTTTTCTTCTTTTAGTTAGTTATATTTTTGTAAGATTTTTGTGTTAGACTCACAATATCTCTGCCCCTGAGAGTTTTAGAGTAGTCAGACGTAAGAGGATGTGGTACGAAGCTACTTATCTTGTTCTTTCCGTGTAAACTACTCCGAGTAGGTATACAATAGTGCCTTCAAAGGAATTAGGCCAGCGCTCTACAGGGCAAAACAGAGTGTTTATTGGTTAGGATGATGCTGACTGTGGCGCAAGCGTGGGGGTCGTGGAAGGGGAAGGTGGGAGACAAGTCTCAATCTGCGCCATAGTGGGCTGGATCGAGAAATTTGGTGATATTTTGCTATGACTCTTGAACCATAACAGATATCAGTTAGGGTAAGTATATCAGGCAGTTCCAACTAGTAGCTCCGGAGCTATTCGAGGCACCTTCCCCGCTTAGGTTTTTCCCCCGCTCTTAGACTTCATAGTTACATGTGTAGTACTGGGATGCTCCCACGTACATCGTAACCGTCAAACTTCGTTCCTGTTCCCTCCCGTGCCACCACTGCCATCACTGCCACCCAGCTCACTAACTCTACGGCTGTACGTGGTAGTGGAAAGAGGTTCGATGGTAGGGACCTTGCAGTTCTCGGAGGGGAATAAGTTGGAACTCCCTGGCGTACATAATTTCTGGGCAGTGAACGAGTCCGATCCGTCACGCTCTGAGGTGAAACTCTACTTGGCGAAACGCTATTTGGGAAAACTCAAGGGAGCCGCGTTTAGCCGAGCGAGCGATAAACAGACCGGTATGCAATCGCCATAGAAGTTTCCACTTCGGTCGTGCGGTCTTATGCGCACAGTATTGGTCTGTTTTTATTTTATCCAGGACCATACAATAATATTCATATAATGTGCGTAATGCGCGTAATGGATAAGACGGGGCTGGCGGTGACCGCACGGTAGCATGTAACCTGGGCGATTGGATGAAATACTTGGTTCTCGGGGCGACGATTCTCTGAACTCATCCGAAGTTCTGCGGATTTGAATTCTCAGCGGCTAGTTATGCCGCGAGTACGCGTGTACACACGCATGGGTCAGAGGAGAGCATACATAGTCGTCGTGTACGGCGTGGCGTGGCGCGGCGCGGCGCGGCGCGGCATTCGTACGTAGAAACGGAGATCAGCATACGTCGCGTATTATTTACAATTGGCGGCGATTTATGTCTCTGTGCCGGATGAGGGCAGGCAAGCAGGCACGGGGAATGCGTGGAGAGAGAAAGAAACGACGAGGGAAAGAAGGAAGCGTGTAACGGAGACAGAGGACAGAAGGAGAGAGAACGCGGCCGCCTTGCCAGCCAATTCCCGGCGGCCCGCTATATTTACGAGGCCCATAAAGTAGCGGGCACGGCCGCGTATATTGCCGCGTAAATATCAGCTTATGGAAATATAGAGCTCAATATCTGCCTGCCTGCCTGCCTGCCTACCTGCCTACCCAACGCGTTCCGCAGCTTTCCTTCCCTTTCGATTCAAGGACCATCCTGTGTCGGTCTCGGTGCCCGTACCCGTGCCCGTGTCTGTGTCCATGCCACGGTGTCGGGGTAGTTTTCGTTCAGCTCGTTGGTAATCGCATATCTCGTCGGGAAAAATTATTTTTGGTTCCTCGACGGACCTCGTTTCGAACCGAGCCCGACGTGTTATGGAATTTACTTCTGCTATTCCCATTCTCTATACCAACAGACGTAATTCCTGCTTTCTTAAAGATCGTTCTTATGTTCGAAGTTCGTCCATGTAACAGTCTCTTCTTTCTAGCAACTTCCATACAGTGGCTGCACTTTATCTACCGGCTATTAATAAGCTTTTCAAGAATTATGCTGTACCATAAAGCACCATGGAAATTGATTAAACATTGACATGATATCAACATTTTCTTTTTAATCTCTGTGTAGTTAACAAGAAATGAAAATTAATACTAGTGGGATTTATATGGTATAAATAAACATTTTCATTCTTATCAATGTCCTTGCTAATTATAGGTTAATTGTCATAACTAGATAACTAGACTAAAGTTTTCAAGTAGATCAAATGCAAAACAGTAAAATTATTTAAAGAAATCAGGACTTTCGTTATTCTAAACACACCAAAAATATTTGAAGGAATTAGAGCTGCTGATCTATTATTTCAAACGTACCAAAAAATTACTTAAAATAGAAATGAATGTCTATTTAATTGGAAGAAAATTAGCCATAATAAATTTAACTTACACAACAACAAAAACACGCCGGTGTCCATTAAGGATCTTTCCGCAGTAAAAGATAAAATGAGAGAAGTGTGCCAAAATATAGAAGCAAAAGAAAGCGCGAAGATTTATCGCGAAGTTTCACTTGAACGAATGGGAGGGAGGGGGGGGTGAAAGGTTAATCACGTGACAAGCCAAGATAGCACTCAAGTAATTTTAACGGGTTGCTTCGTTAATGTGAATGGATAGTAAATATAACTGTCAGCAATTGTAATGGAGTTATTTAGAAAGCGCACATAATCTATTCAATACTTGCTTTTTATTGTCTCAAATTTTCCCGAATAATCTATTGAAAATTTGTACAAAGTTACGAATTTGTTAAAATGAAGTCACTTTTACGTAAATGAATACCATTTGAAAAACAAATGAATTTTCCAGGTGTAACATTATTCACTCATTGCAGAGCAACTTGCAATTAATCAATTAAAGTTCCACTCTGGCATTAGCATTAATTAGCATCAACTATGATCTAGGTTGTTGTATATAAAGACGACTTGCTAGCAACATGATTATCAGATATTAAATCTGATCTTTTTCTTCTCGACGTCCACGCACCTGCATGAGGTTATAAATAAATTCTACATAATTTAAAGACAAACAAATATCGTGTCAAGTTTTTTTTTATGAACCGCGCGGAATAATTATTCATATCAACACACTCAAGATAGCGTGACCCACCGTTAGAGCATTGAATAATGCAGTTATGTGCTGTCGTAACCCTCGGGATTAAATACCATTTTATAATTAATGCAAATACACACCTATAGAAAAACGAATTTTATAGAAAACTCAAAGAAATATTTAGAAAGAATACTAAAGCAGAAAAGTACTATAACAAATACAACTTTTAATCGTATTATAGAATAGATTAACAATGTAATAGTATCTAATTTTAAAAATAATAGAGTGCAGTTTATCCTAGCAGGAATCGATATATTGCTGAGATAAAATAATATTTTCGGTTTGCAGAAGTTCGTGACATAATGTTCCGAGTGCTAATCGACAATTCTTATTTTTAGAAAATAGTTTTTCTGTTTACGGGGAACATCATTGAATTATTAGAAAACTGATTGAATATGATCCACTGGATTTAAGTCACGATGCATTTATAGAAATGAAATGGATTACTGTTGAAATCCAATTATTGGAACGGGAATAGCCTAATTTTGTGAAGTATGTAAAATTGAAGAAGTTGCAGAAGAAGTTTCCGTATGTGGTTGTTTGTTATCCAAGTACATCAAATTTGAAATGGTTGTGGTTATAAAATAACCACCAAGAAATTGTAGATTAACTTTTAAGCAGTCGTCGGAAATGGAAAGGGAAAGATTGATTCTTGAAATCTGTAGTAGATTCATTGAGAAAACAAATGTTTTGCTGCTTTTACAAACGATTCGATTTGTAGCATTTTCGACCAAAAACGTGTCCTCAGTTTTTCACCTGCTATATCGTGCACAAGTATCCCAGATAAAAATGGATGATAGTCTGCGAAAGTAGAAGAAAGTAGTAGTTCATTGTTGTGCTACCTTTTTAAATGAAATTATTAGAGTTTAAATATCGACAATTTCTCAAGAATCAGAAATGTAGTGTTCAAATGCTTTTTAGATCCACTGCTTGTATTTTTCAAAAATATTCCCGGCGGAGAGCATCCCAACGCCCACGGCGCGGTCACGTGACACGTTTCGCCTCTGTCGTTCGTGTGTCGCAATGTCACGTGACTGTTCCAGTAATTTCTGTTCCAGCTATTTTCATAGCTACATGCTGCCGAATAATGCAAAATACGCCTCGTAAACGAAGAAATAGGACTTTTGAGGGCGATAGCGGCCTAGATCGATCTATCATCTAGCGTTCCTGACTACTGAAAAACCTCATTTTTGTATTATCAAGAAATGAAAATGTGAATCCCGCACCCTTGCAATCCTGGAAAAAGGAGTCTACTCCCTTAACGGGGGATAATTAGTGTTACGACAGTTACAGATGTGGAAACTTTGAGAAACACTGGTCTAGAGAATTCTGAACGCGTTCCCGATAATCGCTCGCGATTATTATGGGTAAAAATGAGTGTTAGGCGATCGGAGAATTCCGTGAACCGCGCATCCGGATAATGGAGGTTCTACGGTACATTGAAAATGTTCCTGCGGAACGTCAATTTACTGGCTCGGCAGAACGAATCAAGTGAGCTAATCCGTAAAATCCTGTAATCCCGCGGAAAGTAGACGGGCTTGCGATATAAGTGCGGTTTTAATCTAGCGAAACAGCTAGTCAGAAGTCTATAGTCAACGGAGGAGAACGCGCCTGACGTTGGCTGACACCATTAGCGCAGCCATCCGTCACCATTAACACAGATGTCCGTGTGTTTCCGCGAACATCGCATTAATCACACCTATCCACATAAATTTCCGCCAGTCTGAGCCGAGCAACGAAACCCGAGCGCGTCCTGACACCTTAATGGATGATAAATCAGGAATTCATTAAGGGAGGCGACAGATGCGACGTAT
This sequence comes from Lasioglossum marginatum, assembly GCA_028455795.1. Classification (NCBI taxonomy): domain Eukaryota; kingdom Metazoa; phylum Arthropoda; class Insecta; order Hymenoptera; family Halictidae; genus Lasioglossum; species Lasioglossum marginatum. The sequence continues at coordinate 3,359,310 of CM052246.1, forward strand.
TTATTAAATCGGATTCGACGTCAGCAAATGGCTGTATTTTAATCTGTCCGGCGCGTTACGAAATGTCCGTCTGCTAAGACGACGTCGCCGCTAAGCTCTCCGTGTCAATTAAATTCGACAGTTATATACTTGATCGTTGTCGGTTTAAAATAGGAGACGAAAATAATTTTATTATCGAGCGATTCTTCCAGTTTCCTGGCGAGAACAAGTCTAAATACAGCTCCAAACTAAATATCTTTCACTCGCCGGTTGTAACGGTGAAGCGACGTGAAAATTGCTCAGACAACTGTTCCATGTCAAGTATACACCACCAGCCAGAAATACGAGACCAGCTTCCGTAATTAAGGAAAGTGTAAATAATTATTTGACTGGGTTGGCTAGAAAGTCTGGGCGATTGTTTTATTGTTTATAGGCAAGTTTTACTTGAAATGGTTAAAATATTGTATATTCCATTTGAAAACCTTTATCTCGAGCATCTTTGTCTTGTCCTAATATTTATTTTGGAAAATAATATTACGTGTATGAACAGAATAAAAAGAAGAATTCAAAGACTTTGTGAAGAAATGATTATTATAAGCAATTTAGTAAGATAATAAAATGATGTAATATACTTTGTCTTGTTTTAATATTTATTCCTAAAAATAATATTATTAACAGTCTAAAAAGAAAAGTGCACAGACTTTGTGAAGAAAGGATTAGTTAAAATGTAATTATATTTAAGCAATTTACTAAGATAATAAAATGATATAATTTAGGATATTGTAAGGAATTAGCGTTTTTCACGTAGAAGTATTCTGAACATATTAACAATTTGTATGAACATTTTTAAAAAGAACTTTTGTATGTAATTTTGACGACCATGAAATACTCGCATAAAAAGTTATATGATTATTTGAACAGATCTCTAATTTGTTCCTGTTTCACGTAATACTCAATTATTGGTCGTAACAGTCAAAGCCAGTTAGTGTCATCTGTACAGCCCACTAAAGAAACCGAGGTCTCTATGTATAATGCTAGTATAAAGGAAATACATAATTTCAAGGTGTTTTAAGGAAAAAATGTTAAAGTGACTCATTTTGAAGTCGTATACTCCTATGAATATTCTCAGAGTTTTATCACAGCAATTTGCAGTTTAACTCTTAACTATTTTCCGTTAACAAGTATTTTCCACCTCCTGCCACTGTTCCAGACTTAAATTCCCAGGAGGAGACACGGTAAAGATTTTTCTTTGACAATGGCAAATTAGAACTATTATTTCAATTCTAAGTATATTTGATCGTTCATATTTCTTTAATCCACGAATTGATGTTATGAGCGATCGAAATGAACTTCTCTGATTGATAATTGTTATTGAGCGTTCGAAATAAATTTATCTCATCGAATAACTGTTAGGAGCGATCGAAATAAATTTCTCTTATCGATAACTGTTATAAGTGATCGAAATGAATTTCTCTCAACGATAACATTTACCAACAAGAGAACAAATTTTCGGTTACTTATAATCCTTATTTGTAACCAATACGACTTTAGTCGATGAAATACTTGTTATTCCATGACTTTTTTCTTTTTTGATTACAACAGTTATGGTCCCTGAAAGAAACTTTGAAATGATTATTGTGTTCTACAATTGACATGGACAATTTTTATTTTGCATAAAGATCCGCAATGTAGTAATAAACGACAAACGGTTACTCGAGCAATTAACTGTGAGTGAACAAGAAATTTCGATGCGCGTGAAAGATTTCGATGACGTTCGTTTTTACTTGTCATTGAGTCCGTAGCCTCGCAGAGTTTGAATGGCGCATTCGAACCTTTTAATCGGCCATCTGCAGTGTTTACGAGAACCTGTTCGCAATTAATTGGAATTTATGGCACAGTTTTGCGCGCCGCTTCAAATGGATTCATACTAAATACTGATGCGAACGGACAAGTTTAGGTCTGGTTAGGACCGGCTGGTGCTCCTGTCACGGCAATAACCGCGCTTTTTGTCGGAGACAGCTGCTGAACGTTCGTCGTCTTCATCCGGTGTTCATCATACGATAAAAACGAAAATTTACACAATTTACGCGATCCGACCACTCTGTCCTTTCTCAATTTCACATTTCCGCTCTGACGTCTTGTGCAGCATAACTCACTTAGATTGATGTCGTATATTTTACTGGAAAGCTACGGTCGGACCAATTCGGTGACATGTGCATGGCGTTCGAACTAATAAGTATCAATTTCCAGATATAATTTTTTGGTAACAAATAGACGGAAAAAAGGTTTATTGACAATGAAGATGTTTCACTGTGTCTCAGTTCCATAAATATCACTTATTATTAGACAGCGGATTTTATGCATTTATGACAAAAATGTTACTATATTATTTTCGACCTATTAAACATATTAACCCTTAGCACTCAGAGTCACCACTAAACAGTTACTGTATTTTAGTACATTATTCAAAATATTGTTTTCATTATTAAATATCATCTAATATCTAATCAATTATCCAGTATCTAATCAGTTACTGAACATTTAAGTATTGTATGAGGTCAGAGTTGGGCGAAACTTTAATCAACGATTGACGAATAAATTTCTACTTCAATCGTTAATCGCAATTAACAATTAATCTCCTAATTAATTGCGGTTAACGATTAAATACTTATTAATCGTTAATATAAATACATTCCTTTCAATTGTAATCGGATAATTGATTAATGATTAACTGCTGAAACTTCGAAATGAAATACGAAATCAAAACTGAATTTTTGTTGAGATATATTTCTGTCAATTCTCCATCTCCGCTTTCTATCTCTCTCTTCCCCCTTATTACAATTTATGGGTAAACCGTGTGGCGATTAACTTCATCAATCGATTGAATCAATCGCCGATTTTTCGATTTCTTCTTTTAATCAACGATTGAAGATTAACTTCATCAATCGATTAAATCAATCGCCGATTTTTCGATGATTTTTTCTTTTAATCAACGATTGGCGATTGACTTCATCAATCGATTGAATCAAACGCCGATTTTTCAGGATTACTTTTTTAATCGTACACATTAATCAGTCAATCTTGATTAAAATTTTAATCGATCTCTGTATGAGGTACTATATCAATTTCATATTCGCAGAATGAAAAAAATGATATATTGGATTGGCAAGAAAGTAATTTAATTTTAAGGTATTTTAAGATGAAATATAACCGAATCTCTTTATTCAAACGATGAACTTTAATCAATAAAATATTTTCTTATTTATTCTTTCTTGCAAAAGATCATCGGACAAAAGGGAAAATATCTTATTCATTAAAGTTCATTGATTGAATAACAAAATTGTTACCCAATAGAATGGAATTATTCTAGGTCGGAAGAATTGTTTAATTTTCGAATTAAAATAACTCCGAGTGCAAAGCGGGTTAAGGAAGAAAACAAATTTCTATTTCACTCTAGTTCGTTGCAATCCAGGTAGAAAAATGTTTATTTTGCATACAGATTGTTTACTTGTTATATAATTGATAAAAGTCAATCCTCCATAATCCTACATAATCAATCCTCCCTGATTTTTTAAATTTAATTTAGTCTTATTTTTACCTTTTATCTAGAATGTTTTTTCAAATCCTGAGAATATAAAAATGTGAGAATGATTGACAATTTTGATTGCGTCGCCAACGAGAATACATTCTCATTGAATTGTACAAATGTATGCAATACAAATTTGTACAAGTACAAATACGTATTTTAATCTCATTGGGAAAAATAGCACTGTAAAACGTACACCCGCAGTAATAGGTACATTTACCCTATTTACACAGTTTTCGTAAGACAGTGATCATCAATACTGTTGCACTTGCTCAATGAAATTGGCAATGTATAAAACTAATTGTAACAGCGATTTAATTTCGCATTATAAAAATACGGGGAATGATGGTGAGCGCTTGTTGGGATCGCTAGATAACGACATCGGAAAATCCTTAGGATTGCGGGGGTCTGATTGAAACTCGGGTATATATTTCCCAAGTGTGTTGTCGCGTGTACCGTTTTGGCCACCGGTTTGCAGAAGGTGTAACAAGCAACCTCCCTTGGCGGCAATCAAGCTTTAACCAAAATTAAACCTCACTGAACTTGAAACCCCAGAAGTTATTATCGCACAGTTGCTCTCGCACGCTTGTAAAGTAAATCTATCCGATACAAATGATCTCTCTCTCTCTCTCTCTCGAGTTAACTATTAACAACTTAGCGTGTTGTACGTTCATTATTAGCCCTTCGCCTTGGAATTATCGAACCAGATGGTATAAATATCGAACCACTCGATGTGAATCTAATAGAATATACAGATTATACAATCATTTTAATGGATGCGAAGATTTCAAACTCAATTCAATGAGTACGAATATTTTACAAAGATGTCAAAGTCAATTTAACCCGTTGCCGTACCATTTTCTTTACAGTTAAGTAGAACGTTTTTATCCCGAAAAATGTCGTAGAAGAGAAAAAAATATTGATATTTTTTGTAAGACTATTTGTAAGTTTATTTGAATGCTTAATTATTGATTACAAACGAATCAAATTTTATCTCATCTAAAAAGAAATATTATAATATTCATATTTGTTAGACTTTAAAATCTTCATCACGAGTCTGTGTATAAATACTAAAATTTCAAAGTTAATTCAATGCGAACACAAAGATTTCAAAATCAATTTAATAAATACAAATATTAACTTATTGTTTCTTTATGTCGAAACATAATTCTATTTTTCAGGTAACTAATGCTTGACATCTAGAATAAACGTATACTCGCAATACAGAAGGAATGTCTTCTTGCAAATAATTAACACATTATCTATGGACCATTATTTTCTAATTTGTGAATATTTATATTAATTGCTCCTTCAACAGCAATAGCAATTTCAATCGTGAGCCCAGAACCTACCTCCAGTAACGTAATTTTAATAGTTTTCCTTAGGATTTTTATAAAATATTATTTTTAGGCTTCCTCTTGGTACAGCATAATTATTGAAAATCCAATGGATAGGCTTCCGGTAGATAAAGTGCCAAGAAAGAAGCCTAACAAAGGTCTGGCTAAAGAAATCTTAGAATAAAGTATTCATGCGTCAGGCTATTATATAAATAGATTTTTTACCGAGATGAAAAATATTTGTTTTACTTGAAAGATATCTTTTTGTAGTTACAATAGGAAAAAGGGAACAACTTATTCTATCATAGTTATTATAAAATACAAATGCTTTGAATGCTGTTTAAGTGAATATTATTTTATTTGATATTTTTGATTTGTTAGTCTAATGATTATAACAATTCCGTTTAACTATTTATCTCTATGTATGATAGAGCTCTATTATTTTCAACAGAACTAATGACGGTAAAAATGCAATTTTAGAATATCCAGACTTATCTGAAAATTGTTTTTAACGTTCAATCATCTCAAAAAGTCTCGACAAAGAGTAACGTAATGAGGTTTACGCCCCTTGCAAGGATTTCAACGTCCCCCTTTTACTTCAAGTGTTTCCGCGCCCCTGAAAGTTGCCACTTCCATGAACGCTCCGCCCAACAATTATAATTGTCATTTAATGAATTGTCTGAGGAAAAAAACCTGTCAATTCCTCTTAATTATCTCAAGATCATTTATAATTTTGTGCTGGTTAAGTGCAAAAGAATGGTACCCGAAGGTCGTCAATTATACGATAATATAGTTGACAAATTTGTAATGGTGGTAATTGGTTGTGATGATAATAAATAATAATGCAGTGAAGAGGGAACACGAATAAAAACAGCATACATACATGCATGGCCGCGAGAATTTGTAGATCGGCTTCAAAAACACGATTTTTGAAAATATTTTATCGTTGCTATTGAAATTAGATAAAGAAACAATGCTTGCAGAAATTAATTCATATTACTATTAGTTTTTTAATGGCGATTATAATCGCCACTTGTTCATCAGAACAAAAAGTAATCGTCGTCATTTGCTAATACAAAAGATGGCTATAACCACTATTTGAAAGAAATATGAAATAAACTTTATTATGAATAATACGAATTAAATTTGAACATTATTGAAAACATCTGAGAAAATCTTGCGAAAGGGAGCACAACAATTTTTATCGAATTAAAACAATGCATTGAACATGAATGGTACCTGTTAGATACGGCTCTACTCTAGATAACATTTAGGGGATTCAGTTTGAGATAAATAGTCCCAAAATTTCTTGCTATCTTTGGCATATATGTAAATACTCATCAGTGGACTGCGGATCTTTATACAAAATAAAAAATACTCGCATTGATTACAAGCCTCAGGAGTTAAATCAAAAATGTTGATCAAGCTTAATTTTCTTATTAATCTGATCAAATAATACACTGATGTCTTAAATCTTTTTAATATGTCCACCGCTTGAAATTGTTGTATCCATTTTTGTCATAAATGCATAAAATCTACTCATCAGTCCAGAACCATACTCTTTATCTTGACTTTGATGTTCTCAATCACCGAACGTCCTAGTCATCAACCCTTAGTAAGATCCAAGAATTCCTAATTTTCCTAAACCCCACTATCTCCTAGATTAGACTTCCTAGTTTTCGTTGAGAATGAGCCAAAAATTGGGAATTACTTACGTCTAAAATCCTGAGCTGAACACATAGAATCGCCAGAACCTAACAGCTCTAGAAACTATCCTGATCTAGACACATAGAATCGCCACAATCTAACTAAAACTGGTAAGATTGTACTAAGTTTAGTCCAATAAAATTATTGTCTTATAAAATACATCGGAATCTAACACAGCAATTGAAAACAATTTTAAAAAAGACTATACTCTCTACTCTAATTTCTGCCCAATTTCCTTGATAAAAGATGAAGAAGCCTCTACAAAATATTGAATATTAAACGAAACTGTCCTTCTTGTACATTCCATTTTTCATACGCATGTCCCTTTCATCTTTATCCCTGGTAGTAGTGTATCGTCGCAGGGTGTAAGTTGGAAAAATAGGGGACGGACGAGGGTTAATATCGCGCTTCCAGTTTCGCGTGTCCGTTGAACTCGACCCGTTCCGCGTTTTGCTATGGTGTTACGCGCGACACGTTGTCTTGCTCGGTTTCCTCGGTGGTTCGTCGATCTGTTTGATTCGGTGCGTCATCCGTCTTCGTCCGTGGTGACTCGGTCTCTTTTTGCGGTTCCATCCAACCCCTTCTGTGCAGGCTCGCTCGCTCCACATACCGGCGTCGAAGCATCATTAGCCGGCATTGTACTCGCAACACGCATACCCACTCGAGGTAAGAGTTACCGCGACACCCGCTGCGCCACGGAGATCTGCGATAGAGTTAATGATGCTGGGACCGCGGCGATTTAACAATAAGCCGCATTATTTACAGTCGGCTCTCGGCTCCATTACCACCGGTTGTCCGCCTCACCTGGTCGTGCTCCTTTCTTTTTTCCCCTGTTATGTATTCCCCGTCGTTCCGTCTCGCTTCCTCGCCCTCAACTCTGTTTGCTCCTCCCGTATCCTTCCCTTTCTCATACACAAGCTCGTAAGTCCTGCGCGGCGGCTTGCATTACTTCACCGCGAATGCCCGAGGAGCAATATCAAACCTTTATAATCAGTCGGCACCTACCCCGCGTACGCGTATTTATGTTCAATCTTACACGTAACTAGTTTTATATACCGATTCCTGTACTACAGCTGTGTACCATTTGTTCCGACCGACCTCGCCTGTGGTATTACATAATTTCTCTGTTGTTTACTACTTTATAAATCCACCGGATTAACCCTTTCGACCTTTCGATCCACCACTTTTTTCTAGCCTGCTTTTTCTTCTCTGGAAATCGATATTATCCACCTGAGAGTGAATGTAGGACCTCGATTAACCGGATCCCGATTATAAACTAATATGCGTTTAGATATGATTGTATTATGAGGGGAAATAAATTTTTAAAAATGAAAAATTTATCTTTGAATATAATGTACATTTTAATGATTTCCCTCGGGTCTCGATTATATCCATCGGGCCTCAATTTATCCGGGCTGTTTGTCTCCAGATCAAGCCGGTTAATCGAGGTCCTACTGTATTTGTATTTCAAACTGGAAGGTATGTGTCATGATGAAAACTTGTGTCCCCACTCTACCTTCCCCTTTTACGATGCGTGACGCGTTTCGTACTGGCAGAGAGAGGGCAACTTTTCCCCTCGATTCGTGCTCTCTCCCATCATCTGGCGACTCTGGTATCAACAGTTCATTCGGGTGAGGTATACGTGACCCGATAAGGTTAAATGAGATTGAACCCCCTCCCTCTCGTTCAGTATGTAATATGTACATATAAATGTCATTAGTAATAGCATCACAAATATGTATTATTTTCAACTGATTAAAATTATTAAGAGAAAAAGAATAGCTCTCTATCTGTATCTTGAGGTAAATTTTACCTTACGGGACCAAAAAATTTTGGGCTTGTGCACCGCGTGCTTGTGCTACCATCTAGCGGCTCTGCTCGGTAAGCGGCGCGCGACCATCGCTACAAACTAATATGGCGGCGCGCTTACCTGTCAAAACACTGCAAATTGCTCAACTTTAAGCAGCCATAACTTGTGAACCGTTCATCCTACAGCATCGGAACTTCGATTCCTAGGTTCTCCTCGTTCAAATCTACTGGTTTACATACCAAATTGATAATAATTTATAGGAGAAAGGCAAAAATTTTTGGTCCCGTACAGTAAAGAGCAGCCGTATCTTGCAATTAACGCAGACAATACCTTTATTTCTTTTATGTTGTGTGTATAACCGAAATTAAATTAAATTAAATATGTTTCGGATTATCTTGCACTTAACGCAGATAAATTTCTACATGCGAGTGGGTCCATACAAACACAATATCTTCATTTCTTTTATATATGGATAATTGAAATTAAATATGTTGTGGATTATCGGTCCTTCGTGTTTATTTTATAAACTGAAAAGAATCTTAATGTGTTGGATAGATTTCAGTCTATGCTACAATGGCTAAAAATATAAACTCGTTTTGAAAAGCTAGCATCTATGGTGGCAAGTACAAAGAAACGTATCGCAACAGCTGTCTGTGCACGAGAGTGAATTTAAGCGGATTTCACGTGACACAACATGAGATCCAACGAAACTGGGATATTGTACGGATACACGATACCGTGTGCATCAGCCGGTATAGCCACGGGTATAGTCGCACAGGTCACGGGTGCAGGAAAGATCGCCGCAGGGGACAACCCTTCATCACCCGTCAATGATGGTTGTCTTCCCCTTTCTCCTTTTGACCACACGTAACGCCATCGTGCACAGTGACTCACGCTGAGAGTGTACCCGCCGCTAATGAACGTCTCAATACTCATGCTGAGAAGCTTCATCTTCCGAGCCACACACCCCGTGAGCATCAGCCTAGTTTAGTACCGTGTAACATGCGACGGTTAATCATTTTTAGACCCTGTCATCGCTCCCATTTCGTCTTGTTCCCGTTACAGTCCCCCTTCGCGCCAATGATCAAGTTTCAACGATTACCGATAGAGATGATATATTCAATATGATGAAGCATACGATACGGGTCCTGTGTATCGCTTTATCTTCATTCTTCTATTTAATACCCGTTTTATTAATACACCGCGCGCAAGTTATGGGGTCAACCATGGACTACCTACAATGGATTGATGGTTAGCAGACTGCGGATCTTTATGCAACATTTGCTACCTCCATTGCAACAAACTGCAGCCACACGATGGCCGCTGCGAATATGACATAATAATATTTTCAAATTGTCTTAATGTTTTCATTCTTTTGTTTTCTTCATTTCTGTCCTAAACACAGAAAATCCGAAGTCTGATAATGCAAATGCAAATACATGTATTTATGAAACTTTAAACGTTATATAATCGAATGTAACATACATTATGAATTCAATATATGGATTCAATTCGATTAAAAATATTATGAGGAAATATTATGTTCTTGATCTGCACAATTATATTGTAGTGTAATGTTAACACTTTAATTTTAAAATGAATTAAAAAATCATTCTTGTTTTATTTCATTTCAGATTGTATTTCAGATGCATAACATACAATTTATAATCATCTGACATCGTTGAAAGAATTTCGTAAAGCTTTCGTAATATAGTTTGTTTCCAATATGGAGTGTACATAATCATAGAATTTTGAAAAAATATTTCACAGTTATTTTTCTTTAGCATCGTCGTTTATATACAGGGGATAAAAAATGTAATTGTTCGACTTAATGCTGGATTCATTAATTTAAACATATTTTAATAAATTAAATGCATCGTAATAATAATAGATAATAGTAATAACAATAAATAAATCGTAAGTCCTATAAACTGTAAATGATCAACATAAACACACTTTTACTCCTCACATTTCAAAAACCTATTTTAGTAAAAATTCCAATTTTCTGTGTTACTTTAGTGTGCTTTTTCATGTGGGTTAATAGACATTGAAAAAAGGTGGACATAATCGTACTTGTTCTACTACCGAAGGAGCTATAATATTAGCTCATAAATAATGCATAAATGGAACCTGTCGATAAATGTAGTTTTAACAACATGTAAGAACAAAAGAGACGTTGAAAGTAGTGTTCTTATAAGTTCAACCACTACCGTACATCTCAAGGGTGCGTTTCTATTGCGATACCGCGTCTAACGGTGTACGCGGCATTTATTGACCACGTTTGTTACAATAGCTCCTTCGAGGATTGAAAGTTTTTCGATTCCGTTCGTACATACCGTCATAGTCGGTATTGCTTTTTGTCCAGTACATTATTACTGCTAGAGATATACAGGATGGGGCAATAACTATGTCCACTTTGAATATTGCCGTTATTTGTAATAATATGAAAAAATGTTGTATACAAAACTTACACGGTATAGAGGGGGGCATATTGTGACACAAACATTTTCTGCGTGGGTAGAGGCGTAGTGAGATTCTCTCCCTTTATACCGTGTAAGTTTTGTATACAACATTTTTTCATATTATTACAAATAACGGCAATATTCAAAGTGGACATAGTTATTGTCCCACCCTGTATACAAAAAACTCGAATATACAGTCCTCAAAATCTTAAGTTTCGATTCCGAGAAAATTTTAAATGGAAAAGTCTATTTCGTTGAAAACTGCACAGGATTCACATTTTTGTCAGTTGAAACCAGAGACCGTGAGAGTTATGAAACTTTTTAATAGACTCTACTTAAAGCATTCTACTTAGACCACGGAACTTTTTTACAAAAGCGTTCTACATTATAAGTTCCGATGAGGACAGATGAAGAAGAATCCCTTGAAGTAAAAGTTCGGATAGAACTTATAAAATATAAAAATGAATTTCTCAGTATTTGTTACAAATATTAAATGCTACTTAATGCCACGGTTAAATGCCACAGTTATTCTAATTATTACATAGACAATTCACGGTTGATAGCGTGTTGTTGTTGCTCCCATGAAACCTATCTTAAAGAACATTCTGAAATAACTTGTTTCCTTAGAGAATGTTTATTATACAAATTCTAAAATCTGTTCCACAGGAACACTTTTTAAGAATGTTTCCGAGGGTAAAGAAATATCTTAAACGAAACATATAGAATTTTCAAATAGAATTTTTTAAAACAAAGGTAGCTTGTTGATGTCTATCCCTGGTTAAAATTAGAAAAAATAAAATTAAAAAGTGTATTAGACATCCATTCATGAAAGAAACATGAGAAATTTTTCGGACAAAATTGAAAGGATTAATTTATAATAGAAGTCGAATTAATCAAATAATATCAAGCTGTACATATGGCACGTCAGTGATAAAAGCTCGACTGAATGCAACCGAAGATCAATTTTGCAACACCGAACAATGACGAAGCTTACGCTTGAATGCGACCAGTGTGAGAGAAGGAGAGAGAGAGAGAGGGAGGGGGGGAAGAGGGAGAAAAAGCTATAAATATATATAATCGTGGAACATCCGTTTTGTATAACAACAGCGGACCTACGGGAAGGATAATTAATTTTCGTTAGACAACTCTTGACGCTAGGTAAAAGGCAATATGTATTGAACGCATCTCCCGCAACGACGACGGCATGTTGGAATCCGGCACAGCTGGAAAGACGAATGGATTTATATAGTGCGTATATTATGAGTTATCTCCAAGGAAGGAACAAATATTTATGTTTCATTGCACGTAAGTCCAACTCCGCCATAAATAACGTCGTTTCATTTTATTTGTTTCGCCTTTTTTCCTCTTCAACAAACAAGAAAAAAAAAACATGTTTCCTTTTTGTAAAACATCAGGGCGTAGTTTGTTGCAGACTGCGGATTTGATGTATTTATTAAATTTATAGATAGAATTTGCAAATTGCAGATTTTATGTTTTCACATTCTTGAAAATAAACGCTATAAATAGTAAAAAGTGAAATATTCTTTACCACATTTTTGTTAGATAATAATACGGTTGAACACATATATTTCAACAATATAACTATTTTGGTAACACACTATCAAATTATAAGGGAATCAAGAACTTTTGGTTTGCCAGAAATTTGAAAGACAGGAATAAAACTGATTTGCCAACAAGACATACTAAAATGACAGACTCTAGTAAATCTTCGCAACATTGTGGATAATGTGCTGCGGTGTCGTTACATAAACAATCAAAAGTTCTAGTCGACATGACGTGATCTTAATTTCTGGCACCAAAATAAAACGAACGACATTGAAGATTGTCATTCCTCATAACTCATACCTTTTTAGACACGTCTTGAAATAATTCCAGAAATCTATATCTGCTGATTCTACATATGTATAATATAGAGCATCTCATACGGATGAGAATATAACAATTTGATCTGAATTAATTGTCGACATACATCATACAAAATAAATTGGCAATCCAATTACCAGATTTCGAATATTCATTTTTACAAAAAAATTGAAATGTTGTACCCGTAAATCACGATTTGTATAAATCTTGTTGAAATAAAACTACTAGTGAACTGAACTGCCACTGAAATAAAAATCAAAATTTCAGAAAGCTCATTCAACATCTGGTATTGCGACGAAGACATCTGGAAGATCTTCTTCGAAGCACCATAAATCTTGCTACCTAGTAAATAGTATAACAAATTGTATGTTAAACACATGTGTAGAAATTGTTATTGTGGTTTTAGTTTTTATAACTTGAGTCTCACAACCATATACTGTAGATTTTCTTCAAAATTAGATTTCTATAGTTTAGTAAGAAGTGAGACGTTTAGTATCAAAACCAGCTCAATCCATTTTTATAAATCTTACAGGAGAGACAAAAAACATTTCACGCTCTGACTATTTAATTTTTTCAAGAAAATTTATTTTCGTTTGGACAACCTTTGGTGTACGATTCCAAATCTTTTTTCTTTTTTAAATTAGCAGTACTGTCTAATTATTTATCAATAAAAATAATTTGGTTTGAGCAGGTTTTGAAAAAATGTTTTTTTTTCATTCTTCCTTTCAAATTTCAATTAAATTCATGTGGTATCTCAATTTTATGCCACGTATTAGCCTAGTAAAATCAAAAGTGTGAGTTGATTAGTCAATTTATCATAATAATGTTGATAATTTATTGTTATTCTGAATATTCAGTCATAATAAAGAAAATACCTTAATAAATTGACGAAAATTACAGGAAAAATCTCTAAAACAAAATTATTAGTATACTACAATAATAATGGCCTTCAGTGGAAGCATGGATTGAGCTGGGTTTGAAATAAAACCGGTTTTTGACACCGGTTTTTGGAAATCGCTTTGTAGCGTGATAGTATCGACCAAGAACTATCAAATTACGAAAAAAAACTTGAAAATTCATGGATTGAGCTGGTTTTGATACTATACACCTCAAGTATAGTGTCATTTTTATGGATAATACTCAAGGTCACATTTCTCGAGATTACAAGCTCGTCGAAGTTTTTTAAAATGGTATTACATATTTTAATTACAACAGTCTCATAGCTCATAAAAAAACAAATTCAACGATGTGCGATATGTTGACCTTCGCGTGTCCTTCAACGAGAGAATCATGTTTGTATGAGGAGAAGGTAAAGATTTGTATTGAATACCTTTTTCCTGTATAAGAGAGGAAATACCTTGTATAAGAGAAAACAGAATGTGTGTTAAAATTGGGAACAATTCCCCGCGAAGAAAATTTTCCGAATTGCAAGTAGCCGTTCCAAGGGAATGATTTATTCTACTTGATCTACTAATTCATAGTAGTGGTTACCCATCGATAAAAACTCATGTCACCGCTTCAATCTTCTTCGAGCATTATAGAAGTGGGTCTAACGCGTTACGAAACACCCGGGGACAAGAAGCTTTGATCCCGTTAAGTGAAGAAATAATAACGATAAAAAGTAAATAGCGTTCTGTGCAGGCTTTGCAGATCGTTGGGCAAGCCCGTACAAAGTATAACAAAGTTTTGCAACGTAACAGTCATGGAATCCCGGCGTGGGCGTGGCGCGTTATTAATATTTCGCCCGGAAAACGTCCGCTCAGTCGTTCCAAGAAATTAAACGGATGGCATCATTTGGCAAAAGTTGCACCGTTATGTTTGGCCAGCGTGTGCAAGGTAGTCTGGTGATATTACGCCGACCTATCCGTGCTCTTTCTCCGTTCCACCACCAACTGGCGCCCTCTTTTCGCCAGACGATGTCCTCCATACACTCCAACACCCTCGAAGAAAAGTGCTTCCACTCCATGTTAGAAAAAGAAAAGGCGAAAGTGCTGGGGACCATAGACGATGTAAAGAGGACACGAAGAGAAAGAGCAACCACAATTTCCCCGCACAATCATGTCTCTCTGCGGGTAGAGGCGGCGGGGGGGGGGGGGACACCAGGGGCGTACCGAAGCGGAAGGGTGGGAGAAGTTTTTGCGACGGTCAAAGCTGACCGCAGCGCTGGACACAGCAATACCGAGTTCCCAGTTTGGCATTTTACGAAGCCATTCGAACAAGATGGTGCGTGATAATGGCGCCTTATAGGGGAAAAGCAATTTCTGCCTGCAGATCCGTGCTGTACCCGCTCGCCTCGAGCTCCGTACTCGATGTACGTTACGACGTGCCGCAGATACGTCGATTCTCACCTCTTAACGGAACGTCTAATATTCCAGCCAGTTGGTCTTTCTCGAATTTTGCGGCCGGATAGCGATTAGCGGC
Source organism: Lasioglossum marginatum (assembly GCA_028455795.1). Classification (NCBI taxonomy): domain Eukaryota; kingdom Metazoa; phylum Arthropoda; class Insecta; order Hymenoptera; family Halictidae; genus Lasioglossum; species Lasioglossum marginatum. The sequence goes on from CM052246.1 coordinate 3,374,496, forward strand.
GAGATATTTTCCGGAAATTCTCATGAACATACAGACCGTTGCGCCAGCAGTCGTCTCGCCCTCGAAATTTCATTGAACCACTTTTAATTTTTACCACATTCTTATGCTCTCTGTCTATTCTACTATTATAAAAGTTTCAGCTTATGCAAAATGTTGTAACCCTGTATCCAATTTTGTAGCCCGTAAACAACATCATTTTCAAGTTCTATTTGTACACATTCCCGACAAAACTGTGTAAGTGTATGAAATTTAAAATAATGCAAATATCAAAAACCTAGTTTTAATCCTATATCTAATTTTGTAGCCCGTAAGCAACCTCAAGTTTTATTTTTACACATTTGCGAACTGTGTAAGTGTATGAAATTTAAAATAATGTAAATATTAAAAACCTAGTTTTAATCCTACATCTAATTTTGTAGTCCGTAAACATCATCAATTTGAAGTTTCATTTTAATATATTTCTTCTCTAATAACTAGACTGCGGATTTTGCGAATGTGTACGTATATGAAATTTAAAATAATATTAATAATATACCAATATACTATGTTTAATTCATCTAAATTATTAGAGGAAAGAGGAAGTTCCTGTTTGGCTCTCATTTCTTGTGATTGAATCAATACATTTTTAAAATAGCTTATTAATATATGGACATTTTTATTTGCAATAGAAGAACTTTTAAAAATTTTAAGCAAACGACTTGAGCTTTTTGAAGGAGTTGGAAAAATGACTAGACGACGAATCAAAGAAGTTTATTTATTTAACGGTTCAAACGGCTCAAATTTTGCACAGATTTTTTTAAAATTATTTGGAACAATCCTGGGGGTGTCGTAAAAGAAATTTCGAAAATAAGTTTTGGTCAAGAGTAAATAAGAGCCAACCTAATCTAGACATTGTAAGAGTTCTATTCACCCGTGTATGGAGGGTTGAAAATAATGAAACCACTTTGAGAGTATAAGACCATCAATGCGAAGATCGAGAAAATTCTTTACAATAGATGAGAGAATTCAGTGGAATGCGCGTACTCTCTCGAAAAACGGCAGAAACGTTGGATTTGTCGGTTGAAACTCAATTAACGTCGATGTCGCCGAAACCGTGTCTGAGCAGCGACGAAACATAAAATAAGTCTGACATTCTTGAACGGGGAAGAAAGGGCAACGAAGGCTTTTAGCGTGAGTCTAGTTTACGAGTGTCGGCTACGAGCATTTGTTACGTGACAGCTCTCGGCCGTCATCGCATGGAAAGAGCAATGCGTAATATTTCTCCTGCAGTCGACGGAACGACGCCTACGTTTCGGCTCCAGCCATAAATCCGCCATTTATATCGTGCGGATGATGTGTTTATCTTTTATCGGCCATATAAATATTCAGATCCCGTGGACGAAGCTTGCATCATCGACGTTGAAACTAATAGAAGGCTTCCGTTCGCAGGAACGTTCAAAGGCAAGGGTAAATTCGTTCGAAAAACTCAAGACGCTGCTGTCACGGCGACAGCGAGCGAATAAATCTCCAGGAGAAACGAAATAAATGTCTCTCAATCGTGTATCCCCGTGTAATCCGTTTACATAATTTATGAGAATCTACGGCGTGGATAAACCTGATCTTTACACACTTCTGAGGCACTGGCAGCATTGATTTATCGTTTCCATCAACACCTCGTATAAAATTAGCCAAGGATTATACATACGTATATGATACGTGAAATTTAGCAAACCTACAAATTTATTAATCAATCTACGAAATTATGTAAGGTGCTAGCTGAAGTATCAATTAGATATAATCTATGGCCAATGTAAGTTATAACGTGATAGGCTATCTTTATAAAAAGATGGACTAACGTACTCTATCATCAGGCGTAGCACTTGTTCATTAAAATCACTATAAATTGATGACATTTGTGATAGAATAATATGGAAATTTCTAGACTAGACTATAGATATTTAAGCAAAATAAAAATTCTCTCCATTAATTGCGAGAAATAAGGGCAAAACGAATTTGTCAATTTTTCTTTAATAATTCCAAGATGAAAATAATATATTGATATTCCTAAATTCTTTTAATTCTATAAATCCGCAGTTCAATGTTGACTTTACCAATTTAATAGAAACAAATGTAAGATGCATTAATTAAGTAGTTATATTATTTACAAGCCATTTTCGCGAAATCCCATTTAACAGTAGAACTATGAGATCTGTAAAAACGTCGAGCTTCAAATTTTGGAATTTATTTGAACTTAATGTTAATAAATAAATTTATTTCTTTAGACATACATCATGAAATTGTTAAAAATGTAAAACAGTCGCTTCTAGTGCTCCGCAGATCTAGTTAAGGGTAGAATAGTTTGTGCATGTTCGAAGAATGAGCCCAGCCCAGAACCAATCCAAAGTTAGCCTAGGCTTAGCCTTGACCCGATCTATATCAGTGTGCCTAGCCTAGACCCGAGCCTAAACATCAAATTTATAGGCGGTGTGGTCTGTGGGAACAGTTACTGCATTGCATGTGTACACGTTTGCTTATCAATTTCGGGTGTATGTACATGTATTCACTGTCAAGTGTGTCTATACATATCCACGAGAGCTACACATTTGCTGGGGTACGCCCGTATAGGTGTGTGTACATATATATATATCGTTTGGGGGAAGCGAAAGCAACGACCGTAGAAAGATTTTCGACATAGCCGGACAAATCGGTGGAGCCGAGTAGGTAACACCGTTGGTTGGCCACGAGCACGTGACCAACCACTTCATATCCGATCGTATAAAGCGGGAAACGTTGGCGTACCCTCCGCCGCCGGTTTCACTGGTATAAGGTCCCTCACGAAAACTTTGCCCGACCTCCCCAGCGAGTTGCCTCCACGTTTATAACCTTTTCCACTCTGCACGATATGTCTCGGAGCCTCCTAGCCAGCAGCGGCTCCGATCTCTACGACTCGCGGCCGGGTTCGACGAATGGGACGAAGAAGGTGGTAGCCCGGCAGGGGTGAAGATAGAGGGTGGGAACGGGAGGCAGGGTGGCCGAAAGGGTGGGAAGGCTACCAGATATAAATTTCCTGATATTCGACCGTTCGTGTCGTTTGAAATGGGGCAGTTTTCTCGGGACCTAATGGTTATTGCCTTTCTCGGTGGACATATTGCGTTCCATCCAGTGCAATGTGTGCGGCCGATATATCAGAGCTCTTCGCTCTCTTGGGTCGAGCTCTCTCGGATAAGGGTGGCTGTTCGGTGGGGAGCGCGGGGGGCACGAGGGGAGTGGATGCAGGGAAAGAGAGAGGAAGAAACCGGTGGACAGAGAGGAATAGATCCGGAGATAGGGTGGAGGAGAGCGGGGAGAAGGAGAGAGAGAGAGCACAGAGAAGAGAGGAAGAGAGGCGGAGAGATGTCGACCGCGCAGTTACCGGAAACCCCTCCGCAACGGAGCAGCAGTCCGCTTGGTGGTCGTGCCCTGCCAGACTGCAGACGGGAAGTGGCCGAGGTGTGGCCGCGGAGTTGAATTATTACAAGCTGCCCCGACATTCATACAGGATGCATGCCCCAGCCCGTGCCCGTAAATCTTCGCCGCTACGTCAGTCCTTGACTTTGCACGCCGCCTGCCGCCGGCTGATGTTATTATCGTTGGCTTAAGCGCGAATTGAATAACGCGCCTCGCGTTCGCCTCTCGCATTGACGAGGGGTTAAGTGATTTTCACCCCATTACTCCGGCTACGATGCCTTATCCCGCGGACAGAAATCGCGCTACGATAGTCCCGATAGTCTTCAACCGTTACATCCAACCATCCTCCACGACGCGGCTAAATGGATCGCGCGATACGTCCCCGTTTGCTCAACATATTTTCGCTCGAATATCACCTTGTCCCAAAAGTTCTTTTCGCAATGCGTGCACTTGATATTGCCAGGCTACAAGAGTAGAACGCCATCATCTTCGTGGTTTATCGTTGCCTGGGATTTCACTTATTCAATCACGCCGTTTGCTTACTCAGTACGTTAGCTACCAACCCATTTTCTGAGTTCTTTCCAATAGTCAACTCTTTCCTGTTGTTCTGATTACAGTTTGTGATTAGAAGACATGTATCATCAGACCAGATTGTTCTACTGAGGGTATCACCAGTGAGTGATACACCATCACCACGGTAGCCAATATGTTAACCTTCCAGCGCACGGAAGAAAAGTATTTCTTACATAATGCTATTGTTGCTATATTGCATAAAACTACTCCTAGTAAAGCAATAATTCATTGAGGATTTGCAAGATTGTGTTTTTCCAATAATCAACTTCTTCCTATTTTTCTGATTACAGTCCGTGATTAAAGGACATATGTACATCATCAGAACAGATAGTTCTTGCTGGGGACATCACCGGTGATATTTCTTACATAATGCTATTGTTGCTACATTGCATAGATCTACTCCTAGTAAAGCAACAATTCAATGAGGATTTGCAAGATCATTTAAGAGAGATTAAAATGTTGGAAATTCAATTCATGGATCTCACAGACCCAATATCTGCACTGAAGGGTTAAGGAACTAATTCGCGTTGTACTTATCGGTCACAAAAGAACACGAACTGTTGGGACAATCTACTACTGTATTTAATATTGAAATATATGCACATCTGTGCGCGCAAGTACGTATGTTGATTATTTATTTCCTGAGCTGTTAACCGTTTTGTGCGCGACTACGGAGAAACTGCCGCCTTGACTACTTTTAATCAGTATTATCGATTATCGAAGCCGATAGCGGTACCAAGTAATAACAGTAACTCAACCGTGCTGTCGTTATCCGTGGCTTAAGCAGGAATTGTATATCGTACAGTTAGGTTATACCGACGAGGGGTTCAGTGATTTTCACCCCATTAACTAGAACGTGTTACTCAACCTAGCAGACGGATCTCCGTAACTATCTTGCTCCCCTAATGCTGTACTGTATAGAATATTATCAAGACGCCGTCTGTTTCCTTGATTTAATTGCTGTGCTGAATTTTTCATGCGGAAACTGCCTCCGGACTTTCCAGTTATGCTATACGGAAACGTGTTTTGCAAATAGGCGCAAGAGAAAAATGTTGTACGAATGTGTACGCGCATCAAAAGTTTATGGGGACGTTATCGAAAAGTACGGTATGACTGGTTCTACGCGCGATGTGCATGTTATGGTGATTTTGAATTTTTTGAGACGGCCAGAAGAATTAATATATTTCAAAAATTATTACAGCTATTTGAAAAATATTATTACTTATAGTAACAGTTATCGTCTTTAGCATCAGGCAGACGGGAAACTTGTTCTGGGCCCCCCACTTATTGTTAAGTTAGTTCCGAAATTTATAAGAAATAAATAAATGTAATTGTAATAGCTGAGGCATCCATTTTTTTACTTGTCTTAGTATACTATATGTATAAATAGAGTCGCCAGATTAAGGGAGAATGGTACTCACGTGACATAATTAGAAAGGAACTAGAATCTAACTAGATTTTGGGTCGAAACGTGGGTTTGCGGAAATCGATTTTTTGTTCTTATACGAGCATATTTTGAGCTGTAGAAAGGTTCATTTGATGGAGGAAGGTCTTTCAGAGACAGAAAAATAAGTCCAAAGTAGAGCAAAAATCGAGAAAAACACCCGCAGATTCCAATATATTTTTCTGCCTCAAAAAGACTTTTTTCTCTATAAAATGAACCTTTGTGCAGTTCAAAATATGCTCGTATAAGGATAAAAAGCCGATTCCCGTGATTGCATTCACATAGCAGAGAATTCCCCACATTACCTTCATGAAGACAGAGGTCCTCTCTGATGCAGAGCAAGTCTAGAGCCAATTTTAGTTCAGCTAGTTAGACGAGATGGCGCCTAGTCAGGACTGTCAACGTGGAATCATAACAACAAAAATATAATATAAAGGGCTTGAATCCACTCGGATCCATTGATAGCAATAAAGATATTAATAAAGAAAAGAAAAAAACGTGGAATCATAGCAAAACTGAAGTGTTAGGCTGATACATATGTATGTTTATCAGTGTTACCACAAAAAAACTTTTTTGGGAGACGTGATCTGGGGATTCCTGGTATCCAGTTCCCTCTCTACCTTCCCCTTCTACGACGCTATTCCCCCACGCATCCACCCTGCCGCGGCCCAGTCACATGACGCGTTTCGTCTCTGTCGTGCATGTGTCCGGTACAGTAATTTCTCAAATACTATCCGGGGTCATCTACGCAAACGCTGTCCAATGCCTACCCACTCCACTGCCTGCCAACGCCGCGCCGCTCCGCAAGACGGCGATGATTGACATCGGCGTATTTCATTATGTCCTTCTCTATGTTCGGCTCTCTATTGAAGTCTCGCTCGGCGCGGTCGGCGTGGTAGACGCAGTCATAAATAAAAAATGGTGTCCCTATGCGAACACTCTCCGTGTAGAACACGGCTGTTGGACAGCATTTGAGCATTTAGTGTACCAGCAAACAGAGCGGGTAACTTTTTCCCCTCAATTCGTGCTCCCTCCCCTCACCGGGCGACTCTGGTGTCTTTGCCACGGCTTGCCCCGGGTCCCGCAACCTCTAAGGGCAGCAGTGTAGTATAGTAAATGCAACCTTCGAAAAGAGATTAAATAAATATTCTACGCTATATGTGTAAAGAACCACATACATTTTGTGTTTTAATGATGCATGCATAAATTATTAGTGGAGTATTCCTTGTCAATGTTCACTATTTGAATATGTTAGTACCGCTTGTCAAAACAAAATGAAGCACTTTACATTTCCAACGTACGTTATCGTTTTGTGTAAATAAAAAGACCAGGAAATAACGGGACAAAGCGGTTCATCCGACACGTGTAACTCATGTTTTGATAATGTCAACTAAATTATGGATTATGATACAAATTCCAGTTGACATGCAACAAATTAAATGGGTTTCACCATTAACACTTCGCTCGAGTCTAATGAAATATTTATGAAACGATATCGAAGCATACGACTTGTTCACCAGCGATGTTAGATGTCGTACGCGCGATATAATGTAGAATGCAGGATATGAACATTTATTAATCCAGCTATTAATACTTTGAAAGTCTGAAATTCTTCGTTCGATGTGTTGAGCGAGCGTTGAACGGAATTATTCGTGCAAGTAATTTACCTTGCATTAGTTGGTTCTAGTTCTCGACATCTGAAAAATCGCCAACTATCATAATGTTCAACGCGTAGCAAATAAATAACAAGGTGACTGCACGACAGGCAATTAAATACGTCGACTAGTTCTAATCAATTGCGTGAAATTATTGCCAACCTTAATGATACAGGCTCGCAACCACATGCATTTGGCAACCTTACCAATTTCAATAAATCACTCGCATAGTTTAGCTTGTGTGTATCGAGCAACAATCTTCTCCCGTTCCACCCGACATTTCGTAAAACGTCGAAAATAACATGACTCGGAATACTCGTGCAAAGTTTACTCGTTTTCAAGGAAAAATATATCGAATAAACGAATTTCGCAAGTGTACAAAATATAAGACCAATTAAAAAATGTTTTCGAGTAAAAATATTATATTTTTAATACTTGTTATATTTAATAATAATATATTGAATTTTTTAATGCTGAAAAATTATATTATCTCCTGTCATACATATCACATCATATGTACGTGATATTCCTGAAGGATTTTTAAACAGTTTGGTGCACAGTGTTCCGAAACAATTAAATGCTATCATAAAAGACAAATTAAATATTAAAAATATGATCTACATATTGAGGTGAAAAAGTGTTGAAATGCATTATTAAAATAAAAAAGATGATACATACTATTAAGGGCCAAGATAAATGATTATTTTATGTATTTTTCAAAGTTTAATAATATTACTTTAATTTTCAATAAAGTTCGTGTTTTTCAAAAGCGTTTATGTGATATTTTTTTAGTTTTTAATCAATAATTCTAATCACTGCGACAGTTTTGGGAGTCACTGTACCTAATCCTAATAATAAAATGATGATAACACAAACGGTGATAACACATTTCCATGTTTAGTCAATTCTTTGGAGACTAAAATCTAAAGGCATGGATATGTTGATAAAGTTTAAGGTTTATAGTGTAAAATGCACACGCTAACTCGCTACAACTTGAATAGCTGGTAAGGAAATAGCAAAATTGGAAGTTGATATTGAAAGTAATCTAATCGAAAGCTTTTTCCTCTGGAGACGGAGATTGTTTGAAGGTATTCATAAGCGGCGGGAATGAAAAAACGATTCGGAAAGAACGTATCGAAGGGACGGTATCGAGTTAGGCAGATTCCAGCAATCCAGTAGGAAATGCCATACAATTTCGAGTTCTACCAGGGAATAGGACTGAAGAGTCGAATCGGGATGCCAAGCACGTATCGACAACCTGGTCACCAACACGCTCAATGGCAATCTCAAATAAAAAGAAAGGAGAAAGACATTGCATTCTCCGTAACCACGACCTGCCGCCGCCTCTACATTTCTTCTCTTCTGCCTGGTCCCGGTACGAGTGCTTTTACAACGGTCAGCGCTCTCTGATGCCTGAACAAATCTAACCGACAACTCCTCGCATGCAGTCCAATTTAACTAAATCCTTTCCGCTTTTCCTTCGTGTTGGAGAGGGAGGAGAGATCGGGAGAGAAAAAAGAGAGAGAGACAGAGGGAGAGAGCCATCGTGCGTGTAACAGAGCAAAGAAGAGAGGGAGAGAGAGGACGCGCGAAAGGAAAGTGTGGAGGACAGGAAAGGGCAGGGAAGGAGAAGTCATACGTGAAGATAAGATTGGAAAAGTTGTATGAGGGGCAACTTTAACAGCTATATAACCATTACGGTGCCGATAAAGTGGAATCTAGTGTCTTAACGGTCTGGAACGAAATTCCGGATATAGCGTCGTATATTCCAATAGAGTTAAACACGACGTTCAGATACTCGTTTCCGACTCGCCGCCACGAAGAGTGTACACTGCCGCTTTATTGTCCAATAGATCTGAAGGATCGCTCTTTCGGTGGGACTTCTTCTCTATATGCATTTATGAATCCGTTTGTTGAATTCCCTTATCTATCGGGCATCTCTTGTTCGCGTCAAACAATTTTATCGCCGGTGTGAGAGGTATAATGCCTAAACAGGCTAGGTCTAGTCTAAACCAATTTCAGGTATTTAATGGATTTCAGTTTTTCAATGTTTACAATGACGATTGGAACGTGTTGGTAACAACCTGTATGAGAAGTAGGTGTAATGACTAAACAGGTTATGTCCGGTCTAAACCAATTTCAGGTTCCGAATATTTACAATCATAATTAAAACGAGTTGGAATGAGGAATAGATATTGTCTAAACAGGCTATGTCCTATAACAACCTGTATGAGAGGCAGATATAACGTCTAAGTAGGCTATGTCCAGTCTAAATTAATTTCAGGCATATATGGATTTCGATGGCAATTGAAACATGTTGGTAACAACCTGTATGAGAGCTAGGTATAATGTCTAAGTAGGCTATATCCAGTCTAGTCTAGACCAATTTCAAGCATATATGGATTTCAATGACAATTGAAACGTGTTGGTAACAACCTGTATGAGAAGTAGGTGTAATGACTAAACAGGTTATGTCCAGTCTGAACCAATTTCAGGTTTTGAATATTTACAATCACAATTAAAACGAGTTGGGATGAGGGGTAGGTGTAATGTCTAAACATGCTATGTCCAGTAACAACCTGTATGAGAAGTAGGTATAATGTCTAAGTAAGCTATGTCCAGTCTAAATCAATTTCAGGCATATATGGATTTCGATGGCAATTGAAACATGTTGGTAACAACCTGTATGAGAAGTAGGTGTAATGACAGGTTATGTCCAGTCTAAACCAATTTCAGGTTTTGAATATTTACAATCACAATTAAAACGAGTTGGGATGAGGGGTAGGTGTAATGTCTAAACACGCTATGTCCAGTAACAACCTGTATGAGAAGTAGGTATAATGTCTAAGTAGGCTATGTCCAGTCTAAATCAATTTCAGGCATATATGGACTTCAATGACAATTGAAACGTGTTGGTAACAATCTGTATGAGAGGTAGGTGTAATGACTAAACAGGTTATGTCCAGTCTAAACCAATTTCAGGTTTTGAATATTTACAATTACAATTAAAACGAGTTGGAATGAGGGGAAGGTGTAATGTCTAAACATGCTATGTCCAGTAACAACCTGTACGAGAGGTAGATATAATGTCTAAACAGGCTAGTCCAGTCTAAACCAATTTCAGATATTTAATGGATTTCAGTTTCTGAATAGTTAGAATGACAATTGAAACGTGTTAGTAACAACTTGTATGAGAGGTAGGTATAATGTCTAAACAGGCTATGTCCAGTCTAAACCAATTTCAGGTGTTTAGTGGATTTCAGTTTCTGATTAGTTACAATGACAATTGAAACGTGTTAGTAACAACCTGTATGAGAGGTAGATATAATGTCTAAACAGCCTATGTCCAGTCTAAACCAATTTCAGGAAAGATACATGCCAATATACATGTATGTAGAAAATGCATTTTGTGCATTACTGTTTGTGAAAATGTGGTATATGAATATTAATATTGTAGATTGCAGTCCAGCGTGAGGACCTCTAAAAATTGATGGATGATGGGTAGGGTGCGTAATTTTGCACTGCAGGTTTTGGAATGGAAACCTGCTACTTTCTTAAACTATGCGACATTAACTGCACGTACAAATTAAATAAAGATAATCAGTATTGCAATTTAGCATTATATATGAATTAATTATCTAATCGAAACTATCATCCAAAATTTGAAGCTGTAGAAATATATTGATTTGTTTTGACGTTACTTATTATTTTACCCTCACCTATGTAGGAAAGTAATTTATAACAGTATTGTAACTATTTGTAACAGTACGTGTAGTTAAATCACTCATCTTGTGAACACAAACCTGTGTAAAAATCATCCTATAGTTGTGTGTGTAGTCCCATCTTCTGTAAACTGTAACTGTAAACTCTCTAATTTATTAATTAATAAAAATAAGAACATGAAAAAGGCAATAGATCTTCCCAGCTGATTATTCAAATGGCATGTCCTGAAGAGGGTGGATGTGTCTTTCCTGGTGTCAAAGTATGTGTAAGACATAGGCATAATAAGTGATACAGCGTTTTCAGCACATTTTAAATGAAACATGCTGTTATTGTTGACGAACTAAAAGCAGGGTTCGCTAATTTCGTATTATAACGAGTGTTGCTGGCGTAAATATAAAGAACGCCTGTACAGAGTAATACGTGTTTGTGCTGCAGGCTACGTTTGCCATAACTCACCTATGGGACTGACAGCTTGCATAATACCCGCGAAATTGGTTTTATAAGACGACGCCAAGCACTGCTTCACAACAATGCCATAAACGCTCCAGGTAAATTACGACTCAGTGGCGTAACGTCATCGGGGGAGAAGAACGTTCACTAGATTTAATTTTCATTTAATTGTGTTAAAGATCGTTCGCGTTTAAATAATTGTTAGCCATGGAATACCTCAAATGTTTCTTCGTTCAGTATAAACGATTGAATTAAATTATTGCTCTTCTTGGTTGAAATACTTTAACTTCGGGTGTTAAGCAACAATGGATAAATAAATATAATATTAAAATGTTCCTTTCATAGGAGAAGAATTGTTAAGTATCCATTTTAGTTGAAATTCCTAATTAATCTTTATACGTGTAGTTCTAATATTATTGTTGTTCTTGTTAGTCATACAAATTAAGAATTTGTTTAGTTTTTTGGATTCATTTCGGTAATTGTTCTGGCATCAACAACGCAGAACATTTTTCTAAATACATAATAAATTAATAAATCTATGTATGAAGTTTGGAATAAACGTGTTCAACAGTTTTCTCTAACAATATTCACGAATATCAAACAGCCTGAAAGTCTGTAATTAGTAATTATTAATATTATTTAAAAAATTATATTTTGGATTTAATTTGTGAACAGTTGATATCAATTCATAGTAATTTGTATTAGTTGTTTTATATGAAAAACAATTGATGGATTGTCTAGCAGAAAAGGTGCTTCTATGCAAACAAACGAATATTAATTATACAAACTAAAATTAATTACAAACAGGAGCTGATGTAAATAGACATTTATTTCTCTTAATAATTTTAGATCGCATCATACAATAATATAATAAATTGCCTAATAGTTTCACTGTTTTGTGTTTCACCTACCGATTTTTGTGATGAATGCATAAAATAGTTTTATTATATTTGTCTTATTTACCTACAGTGTTCCAACAATCACTTGTGAATAGAAACAGCTCGCTGATAGATTGTGAGTTAAGAATGAAAATTTTGATGTGAGAAACTAATATATGCAACACACATTACTAGTTGTTTCTCTTGATGCAGTGCATTATTATATAACTTTGGAAGTACTATTGTATTAGCATGCGTCGGTTATTGTGGAAACGTCTGATATAATATTGCATGCGATGCAGGAAATTGAACACCCTTCATGTGGACGGATATCATTTATGCATGTATGAACTTCGCAGCAATATCTGTTATTGATTCCACATTTAGCATGTGCATTTACATGTGACCGCTATTAAATATCAGCAAAGGGAATACATTGATATAAAGAACTAACAACGTGTAATGCAGAAATGGCGGAAATTTGAAGAAATATATCTGAGGTCAACTGACAAGTAAAACAGCTCGCAAACGTCACTTTCTACAATTCAAAATATCGTATAAATAGGTTGCAAATGTTTGCTTAAATTTCGATTTTTCGAAAGACGGATATTTCAAAGTGAAAGGAAAGTCAAGAATTAAAAATTGAAATCAAATAAAAACGCATCTTAACAATAGAAGAAATGAATGTGGATCAAATTAATGAAAAGATATATTGAACGTGTTACTATCTAAAACAAAAAAATTATTGTTATATTCAAATGTTAAAATGTATTTTAAAAGAAACCTAGATAGAACGTGAAAAATGAACACAAAAGTGGTCGACCTCTTGATTTTGTTCAACCAAAATGTAATTATTCAATATGTTATACCATTTTCATTTTTATACAGAATATAAGAATGAAACTAAATTGTCTGTAGATCAGTTATAATAATAACTAATTAATTACATATATTTAGTTGCTGCCGTGACTTTTGTCCTTTCATACATTTGTTAATAAATTATACTTTTATGTAACTAGCTTGAGATCATGTTCATGCATTATTTTAATGATTTTGATTTAATTTAATTATTGATTATTTATTATTTAACTTGATTATTTTATTTCTGTCCTTTCTTAAATTTATCTATCTATCTTACGTTAATGTTCATGGATTATTTTCATTTATTTTGATGTAAAGAAACTGGAGTCATTTATTTACTGCAACATTTCCTGAAAAATAACTAATATCGATCGTTGGCGATTATCGGTGAAACGGCTAATTTATGAAGAAAGTAAAATTGTGCAAAAAAGGTTGACTAGTTTGTCAATTGTTATTTTAGAACGATTAACTGGATAAAGCGGCTGGCTATCCCGAATGGAAATGTGCCAATGAAATAAACAATCAGTGGATAAAAAGATTTGAAATTTCTCTGACACGGGGTGATTGCGATTCTTATTGACAAACAGGTGTCATAACTCAGAGCAGGTGAAACAGCGCGGGTGGTGGTTCACACACAAAGAATTTCATTACTCACTGAGTTATAATCTCTCATATCATTGTTTTATGGCAGGACCATAAACAATTCAGGCGCAGTATTCACTTGCGGGGTAAGCAGATCTGAGCCGTGATTTACCGAAAGTCGTAAATTTTTTAACTTACTGCGGATTAGATAGCGCCATCTGAATGTAAATTCATCCCCGACAAAACTGTGCCAGCTACACAGTTACCAACAAAACTTTATTTTCCGGTTATAATGGAGTTTCAGCCTTTTATGCTTCAGATGCTACGCCAGTGAGCATCATTTACATAAGATAAATACTTTTGGACTGCAGCCCTGCTCTATTTAGCCAGCGGCGGCTTAACCTTATTCACATTGTATATTTTACTCGCGTTAAATAAACTCCTGATTTTCCACTTAAAATACAAATGTTCGGAAATTGCTTGCATTTCGAGGCTATTTATTCGTAATCAACTGCTACGAGTATCATAACAGTCGATTGTTTCAACTGTACCGAGCACAGACTCGGAAAAAAATATTTGAGAAAGTATCGGAAATAATTCATGAAATTTGTATGAAATAATATTTCAAAATTTCTTTGATGTCATAGAGGTAAGTACATGTATTGAAAATAGTTATTTATGTTCTGGTAAAGAAAATTATTGATTGAAGTAGTATTTCCTTATGATGTACTGGGAATAAAAAAAATTGTTTGAAATAGTATTTCAGTTGTCCAAATTTCTATTAATTATTTGAGATTCTATTTCTCACGATTAACGTAAAAATTTCATTGAAAGTGGTTAATTGGTTTACGGATTATAAACTCATTCATTGCAATTTTTACCACTTTTGATCGTTTATAATTCATAAACCAATTTCAATGAAATTTTCAGAATGTATATAATTTATACGAGCTGACCAAACACATCTTCTAAATTTTCGTTATTGGCTCAGCTAAAAAAATTGTAAAAATCAATATTTACTATTGTTTTTCACAATTCCGACCAAATGCATTTTTTCAACATATTCATTAGACGTCATTTGCTAAACTAATTCTTCTAGCCTCACAGAGAAATTGAAGTCGTTTGGTCCATTCATAAAAAGGTTATTCTGATTTAAAGAGTGTGTGATCGGTTATGCTCCTAACTGTAGGCGCACATAATAAAGTTGTGTAAAACTTTTAGTGTTTTCCCCACAATTCAGACCAATAGCAAGTTTCTTCAAATTTCATTTTCTCTTCATGTGGTAACCTAATAGATCTACCTTGTCGAAAAAATCCAAGTCGCATGGTCCAATATTGAAAAGCCATGGTCCTTTATAAGGGGTGCCAATATTATTTTGATTCGACGGTGCATACGAGGAAGCTCCGTAGACGTTTTCCGGTCTGTAACGTTTCAATCCCGCGAGTTTACGGAACGGTAACAATTGATCCCGCTTCTAGGCTATTTGGTGCGCGTAGGATCGTCATAAAGCTCCGAAAAAGGAGCAACGGGACGAGGTCGGCGCGCGTTCAAAAACATGTCCACTTTCACGGGACACGAAAACGGGCTCGAAAACTACCCGGAGATCGGTGTACCGCGCAGTAAGTAGCGGCCATGATCCGGGTGTATGCGCACGGCGTTGTAAGTTCGCTTGCAAACGACCGAATTATTCAAATGTTCGCGGTTGCAAGTGGTTCTGCGTTACCGTGACGACGACAACTGGCGCGTTTGCGGAGTCATCCGCGGATAGCGTCGCCGCAACTTTCGAGCGGTATCCAGCGACGATAAATTGGCGCCGATATCGCGGCCAATTTCCTGAATATCTTTAAGATATACCTGTGCTTGCGATCTACCCTGTGCGTGACGTTTCGTATGAACTCCCTTGCTACAATGTGCCCGCGATGCCGCGCCGCGGCGGATGAGAGCCAAATTCAATCCTCGTATCAACAACCTAAATTTTTGCCGATCCCGAACAAGCTTGGAATCTTCCTATCGGAATCTGCGTATGCAACAAATTATATCTGCTTTGCATAACCGGTACAGGAGGCTTGATAACTTCAAATTTTGTATGTTTGTGCAGAGGCAAGGTAATAATTAGGCTGTATACGCAAGCGAGCGCGATCGTGATGCTGCAAGGAACAATTTAGGAACGAGAGAAGAACCAGAGTTAACATTCATAACAAATGATCAGTTGAGGAGTATTATTGTAAAGTTATTGCGGACTTTCGGTGCAAATATTGCATTTAAAAATGCAGCGTGTGTTGTTTTCTCACGTTTAAATATGATTATACACATTTTCTATTATTATTGTACACGCATGGATAGAGTATCTTCTTCAATTGTGATACTATGTGAAACAATTTACTACTTTAAATGATTTATTAAGAGCGAAATAGATGCATGATGCTTTCTGAGTTGAAACGAGTGCGAACAATATCGCCCAAAGCTAAACATTTAGAGAATTCCAAGAAAATTGAACAAAGGAATAATAATGAAGGACACACGAGACTCTAAATTTTTAATTTCATATTACTTGTTTCTCGACATATTTAACTAACCATGTTCGATCTATCTAAAATAACAAACTCATTTAAAATAACAAACAAGTCACAAATCTATTCAAACTTGAATAAATGAAGGTGCATTATTGTGCGAAAGAAAGAAGCACCCGGCCATATTTAATAGAAAAGCGTAAAAAATCAAATAAAAACACAGTAAGTTTTGAAAAAGGATTCCGCTGTTTAATTGAATAGTTCTGAGAATATGTGTTATTACGGATTATCTAATACTTGAAATGCAATAAATCAATCATTGTACAATACAATTTCTACATAAAGATATTGTTTGTCATTATATCTTATAATTATACTGGGTGCTTCTTTCTTTTGCACAGTAGTGTATGTCTAAAATACAAGAGAACGTGAATATTCATAGAATTTAATAAGATTATTATTTTATTTTTAACGCAGGCAACCCTGTATTGAATGAAAGAAATCAGTTCATCGATATTGAAAGAGTCGTCGATCGTTGCAACAAATACATACATATGTATTAGGTTGGCAACTAAATTCGCGACCTTTTGTTTCGTAATTCTTTTATTGTATCATTATGTATAACCTCATTCAGTAACCATTCCTTTTGAAATGTATATCATTGGAAAGGATTTTGCGATTAATTTAATATAAAATACTCGTGCTTTATAAGTATTTTATAAGTATTCGTATTTTATAAGTCGTATTACGAATTATAAAATACTTTTATTCCTATAGTAACATATAAGTATCATGATTATATGTATACATGTTAAATTTAAAGTGTCTTTGATAACATAAAAAATACTTATAAAACATTTCTTAGTAACATCAGCTAAATGAACGCCACAAAAGTATTCGAACGACTAAATAACTGTATAAATTTTAAACAAATTACAGTGTTTTAATATTTTGTCGGACCACCGTGAGCACTTATTACGGCTTGCAAACGTCGTTGCACGCTGTCAACCAAATTTTCAGTAATATCTTTCTTTATACTGTTCTGAACTTTAAAAATTTTGGTTTTTAATGCTTCCTTGGAATTAGTATTATATTTACTAAATTTCTGCCCATAAGTGTTCCATGGGATTGATGTCCGGACTTTGTGCTATAGAATCTAGTTAAACCTGAATAAGTGAAGGTATATATGTGCATAGTATGTACTTGTAATTTTCTGTATTGCTTGCATATGTGACAAGACGACAGCACAGTTTTATAACACGACAGTTTGTGAAGCGGATGATACCCGATCCACTACATTCTAGTGACTAGGAGCCATACTGTGTCATAAATCATGTCGAAGAAATCATAACACAAAGAGCTGATTGCAGGAGACAGGAACAGGTTGATACAGATAAATGTTTTCGACATTGAGCGTACGTAATCAAAGCAGGACAAGATAGGAGTGTAGAATGCTTATTCATCTTCGGACGTAATGTGAAACCTTATATGTATGTATTCTGAATTACTATGACTTCACATTGCGTCATTCGGACTAACGTAGTTATCTTAACTAATTATTTGTTTGTTTTGTGTAAAATTTGCTTCGTGTCAAAGACAACATCTAATGAAATTGCGCAGCGTTTTTTTTAACTGATAATATATTCAAAGGAAATCCATTACTTTATTCGTTCATTCTTTTTCTGCAAGATTGATAGTCATTACTTTTTCTTGTTTGGTAAACATTTTTTTATAGAAGATACCTGCATAAACTTTCTTAAGTTTCTCAAATTTCCAATCGGAATATAATGTATACAGCTTAAATAATAATAATAATAATAAAATACAGAAATAACCAGTAATAAATAAACCAATAAACCAATAAGTAAACTAACTAAATAATAAGATACAAAAATAACCCAATAACTAAACTAACTAGATAATAAGATACAAAAATGACCCAATAACTAAATATTTCGATATTGTTGTTCGATCGTCAGATCGTTTAAATAATTTTCGAATTGTTTCTATCCGCCTCTGATATAAGCAAATGACTAACATTTAGTGATAGATGATAGCCAATAGTTAGGCCTGCTGCTTTTGTCATATGCAGCAGCATGTAATTCTTCTTTGTTTATACCCGGTATCTCGTCTCGTTGAGCGAACTATAGTTTAGTTTAAATTCATAGGGTTCTATATTAAAATGGACGGTAATGTTACGCGTCGCGCGATAATAAAACCATGAAGGAGGGACAAGGCTTCATAAAAATGAGGTTAAATATTGCAAACCGGGAGGAAGGCAGTGATTTACCGAGGCACATCGTACGCCACATTACCCTGCAACCCTTATAACACCCGCCACCTAACTCCGACGGAAAGTTAACGGAGAAACCGACACTTACGGCCACCCACATCGCAATAAACGAGCCAATTAATATTGTTGCCCCCTTGAACTTGTTACTGCCCTTGACGCCATACCGGATCATCCCTGCACGTGGGTGAATAATTGGAGGAACGACTAGTGACTAGACGAAGGATCGCGGTGTTAGCTGTCATTACCGACTACGTAAACTCAGAAATCACTGGCATATTGTCAAAACCGAACAAATTCACAGAACATTGTATGAATATCCCACAAATTCTAATTAAACTGCGGATTTTTATGCAAAATAAAAATTGTCTGTCTCAACTGCGAGACACAAGTACCACTTGAAAATTTCTTTCATTCCTCATCGACTTTAAAAAGTTGAAAATTGCCTTAAAATTAAATTAATTTTAACCTTTCTACTATTCGAAATTTCTTCTACTATAATTTTTCTCATAAACACATAAAATCCTTAGTCTAGTTATTATACCGAGGTTAAGAACACAGCTTACTTTTCGACACTACAAATATCAATACAATTGCCAGCAATTATTGACTATTGAAACAACTCAATTTGATACTTTCTATGCATTCGTAATCTTTATAAACAAATGCATGAATTGTGTGAGGTTATTCGAACATCAGTGAAAATAATAATTTCTTTTAAAACATAAGGAAACCCATTAGTCGCTTGTTTTAATAAGCAAATTCTCTACTGTTCTGTCATGAGGGTAATCAAGTTTGGACAATTTGTTAGTGTTTGGACTAAACCTGCTATGCCACGACTTAAAACTGGACCTACCATGGTAATATCCAAACAGATGTACAAAATAATCACGTTAAAAGAAATATTTCACAGAAACGAAAAATATCTTTTATTTTCTGGACTGGAACTGCTGTTTTCACTTTTTTAAAAACAATTTGCAGCGAATTTTATGAACTAAATTCTTTTGTGTGTTGTAGGTGGAATGTGGGTGATTATAATCTCTGAATTAAATTGAAGTGAATGCGATGCCCACGTAAGTTGCACAATAAAATGTTGAAACTGAAATGTTCTACATTCCGTAAACGCGAAGCAGACTTTTGTTTCACAATCTTTCAGGTCGAAATAATATTTTTGTAAGAAAATGAAAAATTTTATTAGAATATATTTAAGCTATTTAAACGTACCGATGTATTTTTTTCAACTCGTTAAAATTATTAAGAAAAGAAATAAGTGTGTATACATATAGTCTCACTAATTCCACAGAAAAGAAAAGAAAATATACATTTATTGTACACCTACATGTAATGCTGATATATTGATTACAAAAGAATAGAATTTTATTTCATCTCAACAGAAATAACACATTCGTATTTACAAAATTTTGTTTGAAATTTTCATCATGAGTCTGATTTATTATAACTTCAGATTTCATGCATTTATGATAAAAATGAGTAGATGTAATCTAAACAGCAAAAACATTAGACGAATACAATGCTACTGTTATATTATTTTCAATCTATTAAACATTTTAAGAAAGAAATTATATTTTCATTTCAGCCCAGTTTGTTGCTATTCAGGTAGAAAGTTTTTATTTTGCATAAAGATCCGCAGTCTAATTACAACACTGCGGATCTTTATGCAAAATAGAAAATGGTTGCGTTAATTGCGAGACACAGGAGCCAAATAAAAGATCGTTCTGCTTTTAATTATTAAGCTGAAATGTGTACACCGATGTCCTTAAATCTTTTTAATATGTCCACTGTATTAATTTTTACGTAGCCATTTGTCTCGTGAATGAATAAAATCCGCAGTCTTCTCATTACAACATGTATAAGGCAGAGGGATCAATATTTCTAATGTTCTAAATTAGATCCATTCGTTTTAGTCATAAATACATAAAATCTGATGATAATAAAGGTTCCATTAATATTACGTCGCAATGGATAAAATTCGAAACGTGTTCATAAGTCATCTTCGAATTTAATTAAATTTCATAGGAAGGCTTCGAAGGAATAAGAGGAGATCGATGTCGATATGATTTGATTGGGAAACACAATACATATTACTGACACTCGTCAAATTCCGTATTACGCGATAGTGAAACTGGTAGACACACTAGTGATGTAGCAACCTCCATCACTTGCGGCATTGTTTTAATGCTCTGCGTGATTCTGTGCCGGCCTGCGTGATGAGGCTTCCTAATAACCAGTCGCTCACACGTCTGGTTTTACCTCTCTCATCCTCTCGGAGCCCTCCGACGTCACCCCATACTGCCGACATCACCAACATCAACCGACCCCTTCTCGCGAGCTGCGAAACTGTGGCATGTCGGCTTCGCATCAATCTTGTTAAATTACCCGCCCGGCCAGGAGTCGTTCTCTCGCTTGTGGATTGATAAATTGCCCGATCCCGTCTTCCGCAGACACGTAACGCTCGACGTCGCGACCTCGAACAGAGCAAAATGGTGGGGGTTTGCAGCCCCGAAATGCACCGAAGAAAGTCAAATTAACGTATACAGGGTGTCCCATAATTTATATTACCTGTTCCATATTACCTCTACGCAGAAATCCATTCCGATTTTTCGGAACCTCATTAAGGGAGTAGACCCCTTTTTCCAGGATTGCAAAGGTGCGGGATTCGCGTACTCATTTCTCGATAATACAAAAATGGGGTTTTTGACCCTTTTTGGGGTCAACTTATTTTTGCTCTAGATTCACCAGAAAAAGTTTAATTAAAATCGACGACCCTACCGCTGTGACCTCTCCTTGTAAGTAACACAAATTAATGACATCTCTACTCTATGCTTACCGTGAGAAATCTTCTAGTTGATAAATTGAACCTGTTCCTAGCTTTTATAAAATAAACGAGATTTAGTATTTGCACGAAGATCCGCATTCTATGTATTAATGAACTTTTGTACATCGTCTTTAGCATCTTCTATACGGGGTGTAAAGAAATTGTATGTCGCGACTCATAACGTGATTCTACAACCTCTAAAATTAATTTCATAAATCATGAAAAAGAAACCATGGGTCAAAACTAAACCGCTCTCTTTCAATTTCATTTCATTTCATTTCCTTTCATTTCATTTCATTTCATTTCATTATCAAACTTTCGATATATTCCACGTGCAAAGAAATAATTTCCAACGGCTTCATCAACAGCACACTACACGTATAAATACCATCCGACTGAGGAATGAAAATATAATATAAATAAAATCAGTTTGATAATGGAAAAACTTTGCTGCATTAAAGCAAGAAAGAAATTTGTATATGGTACGTGTGCCCGACAATTGATGAAGACAATTTTTATTTTGCATAAAGATCCGCAGTTTAGTTATCATCATCATTTCTGCATAAATGTCTAGAAATACGTTCAATGCAGCCGCTTTGTGTTGTAAACTGAATATTTACCATTTTTATCCAAGGACTCCTTATTGGAAACGTTGAGATCTTTCGCCAATGGATGAAGTCGTCCAGCAAATTCTGATGTCGCTTAAGATTACTGAGAAGAGCAGTAAGACTCGAGACAAAGAAATTACCGGAATATTATGAAACGCAAGGTGATCATTTCAAACATGTTCTTGTGCAGATAATCGGTGGACTGCGTATACGATGCATTTCTGGAATAAGCGTGCAAACTCCTACATTAAGAAGCCAGCGGTGCAATTTTGCAAACGGTATGATCATGCTGCTAGCAAGTCTGCAACGTTGTCTTCAAGGATTTTTCGCAGAACCAGCAAACGGCATATCGTGCGGTCGAACCGCGTTAGCCGAACCGTACGAACTTCTAAAAATCCCTAATTCGGGGAATTACAAGTGAAACGATTCCGGGCGTTGTTCGTTTCGAAATTACGAAAGTTCTTCATAACGAATACGAACGGGAGATCGTGCAAAGCATTCGCTATTACTTTGAATCTTCTCTGTTATGCCACCTTAGCTTACCTTGAAAGTAGTCTGGCCACCTATCCCCATTCGGACCTGTCCTATCGCTTTCAACCCACTGCGATGAAGATAACTATCAGCTCGTTACATCTTTCGGGCAGCGCAGTGAGCGTGTTGTAACTACGAGCAAGTACCACCTAGTCGGATCACGGGATGAGATAGAAAGAAAGCCAACTAAGCCAATGCTGATAGCGTCTCTAAGCTTGCGGGCCTGGCTACCCAGTGCGCGCCAGTGGCTAATGGCTGGTCCGCGGCTTTAGCGCGACAACGCGACCATGTTGAGTTGGACCAACGTAATCCTTACATATGACCAGATTCCGTAGGATTAGGAAGGCGCGAACCCATTGCGCTTGTTCCGTCTCTCCGGTTGACTATCCTCTCAATATTTAGTATAATCTGTCGGGCACTTTTACAAAAGAATGCACAGAATATTCACTTTGCCTTCTCCTCTTCACCGGTCTCGCGGACATGAATACTTGAAACCGGCCTCAGAGCCTCCAGCGTTTCGGGAATTCTCCAGCTTTGGCTACCCAATGCTTGCTTTTTACTAGCGATGGCAGTCATCCAATTCTTTCTCATGATTTCCAAGTAATTCGCTATAACAAATACTCATACACATCGAAGGATCGATGCGTAATCCAAAATCAAGTGGGTAAGCTGGCCTGCCCAGCCAATGAACGCCTTTCTAAATAATATTTATCATGTCGAACTTAATTCTATTGTAAGTTCACAGATGTCTCGCTAAAGAGATCTAATTTTTTGTATAACCTATTCGTCACTAGATTAATTTATTTAGCAGTTGTTTGAACGATAAGCATTGTTGCGCAATATAACAAGTTTATTTCAATAATTATCATTCACTCGGGTACTTCTGTTCATCCATGAGAAATTGATGAGACAGCAAACAAAAAACAACCACTGTAGAAGGAAATATGAGAGATAAAAGAATCATAAAATATTGTTTCGCTAGGAACGATCTTGAGAAAAATGATGTTTATATGCAAATAAACTAGCGCGTCGTTATTTCGAAACAACATTAATTTGCATTTCCGCAAATTTAATGAGTGAACAGAGAATTATTCGACGAACACGTTCAATGAGAGCGGTGAATTAATTTCATCTTCTCTGTTTAACACTTTAAAATGCTAATTAGCTTGCATCTATCATAATCTGAATAAGTTGCTGGTTTATTTATAAGATCGAAATTGTTGTATAAATCCGCGGCGTTAGAATTGAATCTTCGAGCATTATTTTCCGGCGAGCAAAGTGGCTGAGAATATATCGCGGGAAGACGTGGGACTGTCAGCTATCGAATGATAAATGAGTCTCGGTAGACTGTTTAATGAGTCGCTTAGACTGTCTTATAGAAGAACTCAACATCGTATTTTCCATTGAACGAATCGAGTGCACGCGCCACCGGCAGAAGGCGCTTAGAAGAGTAGTCGACGTATCATCGTTACGAGTGCTCATTATTCAAACTTACCGCGTTCCATTTATCTCAGTTTTACATCGCGGGAAGATGTGAGCTGCGTGACGATATCGGTGGCTCAAGATCTCTCGGCATGCATTATTCACAGTTTCATATTGAAATTGCACGACGCACCGTTGCTCGTGCAAGAAAATGGAAATGCACTTTATCTATCGCCTCTTTGACAACCTGTCAAAGATGTACCGTGAGAAATGCATTGTTCTTCCAGATTCCAAATACATCTACATCTGTAGCTGGATAAACTCTTTCTTAAAATCTGGTTCCAATACTTTCTGATTTTCGAAAAATAATCCATAGGGTAAATGTACAGGGTGTATGAAAAGTAATGGTCATCCGTCCTAAGGGTGAATCTACACCTCTGGGTCGGAGGACATTTGTAAGTGAAACTTATTACGACTTATTATTACTATAACAAAGAAAATGTTGAAAATAACAAGAATAATGTTGATTTTTTGTTATTCTTCTATATTCCTAGCAATAAATAATGATTTATACAAAGCTTGTGGTTATTGGTTCAGTTATGCTCCTTACTGTATATGTCACGTAAAGGATTAAATTAATTTCGAGAGCATGTCGCTGTTTAAAATACAAAAGCATAAATATAAAGAGGATACGTTCCATTCCGTTAGTAAAACGTAATATCTAGATTGCGGATTTTATGCATTTATGACAAAAAGATGTAAGAACATCTACTTTGTAGCCCAACGCATTAACCGCTTTGCCAACCGGCGATGTTAAGATGTAAGAACATAAGTGTATTATTTTCTGCTTAATAGGAATATTAAGCTTAATAAAAGTTTTTCATTTGGCTCCTGTGACTTGCGATCAATGCAACGTTTTTCATTTCGCAAAAAGATCTGCAGTCTAGTAATAACAATGAAAGTTGTTGGCGAAACAAGCTTTTTGAACTGGAAGTAGGTAACTGGTCGTTGACACAAGGGTTAAACTATTTAGATTTGGTTTGGGGTCAAAGTAGGTATAGAAAATGAAACAGTGTCGCGCTCTAGAGTTAGAAGTATTTGGACAAAGGCGGGTGCCAATAGTATCTTGATCCACCGTGAAATTTGTATTCATGGTAAAGTGCATGGGGGTTTAGTCCTCCTGAAAGGTTTTCTCACACTATTGACTTCACGCGCGATTGAGTAACATTATTGACCATTCCTCAGGTAGGATGACGTATACCCATTAACTGGTCTAGTGTCTCCTAGTGACGTAACGCCAAGGTGCGTCCCCATACCTGTTTCGAATAATGCACACGGCGAACAATGACGTGTGGTGATGTATGTGGGTTACGGGTCGAGCAGCTGTTGCTCTCGACAACTGGTTCCTCACACTCCTGTGGGCGCTCACAATGTCACAATGACGTGCGAGCACTTGTGACAGCATCGTGTGGGTACTACGTACTACATCGGCGTTTGTATTACAAGCGCTTGGCTGCACGCAAGGGTGGCGCGACTCTTGACGCTCTCCGAGTACGACAACCACCGTACGCGCATTTCCAAAAAATCACGCCCGATCCGCACAAGTAGTGCTCATTTCACTTTCCAAAGTTTCGGACCGGCAACTGAAACTCTTGCGTTACAGCGCTGCACGGCTAAATTTACAACCCGCGACTACTGTCAGTGTAACAAGTACAGTTAGGAGCATAACTGATCGCACACACTTTAAATCAGAATAACTTCTTTATGAATGGATCAAACGACTTCAATTTCTCTGTAAGGCTAGGAGAATTAGTTCAGTAAATGACGTCTAATGAATATGTTGAAAAAATGCATTTGGTCGGAATTGTGATAAACAATAGTAAATATTGAATTTTGCAACTTTTTTAGCTGAGCCAATAACGAAAATTTATAAGATGTGTTTGGTCAGCTCGTATAAATTATATACATTCTGAAAATTTCATTGAAATTGGTTAATTGGTTCACGAGTTATAAACGATCAAAAGTGGTAAAAAGGCCGAGAATCTTGAAAAATTGCAATTTTTACCAGTATTGCGAGTATTGGTTCGATAATACCAATCTAATAATAATACTCTTTCTAATGATGTTTTTATAAAACTTTTACCATCATGTTTGTGATATTTTTCTGATTGAAAAGACACCAAAGACGACACAATTTGGATCATGTTTGCTCGTTTAATTCACGATACAGTAGAACCTCTATTATCCATACTAATTAATGGAACATGAGTGTTCAGACAATAGAACAGTTACATAGCTACAGCGTTAGATTAAATCTTTACTGATTGCCACAATAAATCCCGTTGTATATGGATCGCTTTAGACTGAGCTGTTTACATGTGAAATATGTAATCGGATAATGCAGGATTCAGATATCGGTTTGGATAATCGAGGTTCTACTAAATCGTGAATTGAATGAGCAAATATGCTCCGAATTATGCCATGTTTGGCCTCATTTTCATCGGAAAAATGTCGCAAATATGCTCGTAAAAGTTAAACATTTTCTTAACACGTTGGCTAGTTCACGGTTATAATATTCTATTAAATTCAGTGAATCCTCTTGTGGAATATGGAAGAAGATATTGTCATAGAAAAGCTACTCTCCGAATACCATGCGTTATACCACGAGTTATAATTTCAAATAACGACATGCGCAAAATTAATTTGATTTTCTTCATGTAATACACAATGGCTGTCACACATGTGTGATGTATTTTCTTATTTCATCTTAATATTACAGATGCGTTTATAAATATCTTTACGATCGCATGTGTTAAAATAAATTTACAATGTACCAATGTTTTTAACACTAAACCTACCGAGCCTTAAAAGTAACTCGTACATGTTCCCTTTCAAAAATGACAAGATTGATTTTATTTAGAGTTTGTGAGTGAGGCCCCTATTGTAATACGTGCTCTACTAATGATATCTACAGTGGCTGGAATTAATATTCAGACGCTTTAAAAAAGACGATAACTTTCTTATGAAGAATATAGAATATGTTTAATTCACAGATCTACAAAACGTATTTTTTAAATTTTCAATATAGGCCTACATAAAAAATTGTAAAATGTAACTTTTAGTATTTCATCTACAATTCCGATCTATCGCAATGTTTGAAAAAATTTCTTTTCACATCCTGTAGTAAACTAATTGCTCTAACTTCCCAAAAACGTTCAAATCGTGTAGTACAATATTAAAAAAGTTATCGTCTTTTTTAGAGCGTCCGAATATTAATTTCGGCCACTGTATGTATACAACTATTTCCCTATGAAATCAGTTTTATTATTTCAATAATTGTAAAATGAAAAATCTGGAACCAATCATTTTGACGGCTGCTGGTAGGTTTAGTGTCAAAACAAGTGGAATTAACTCTAATTCGTCTAAAATTTGCTGTGTAGCTTGAATGTAATTATGGAAACTATTACTAGAAATAAGAGTTGCTACAATGTTACTTGTCTAGATGCATTATACATATAGTAGAGAATGTACCCGCTGCATCACATATCGTGTCATCATCCGTGTTTACTCATTGTCGGTTGTCTAACCATATTAGCACAAAATCATTTTGCGGGAACATCCTGTTAACATGGGGGATTATCTGCAGCTATAAATGGTCACGTTAATTTAGTTGTAATTGTGACAATTTCATAGGAAGAATATGAGAACGTGACAATTATAACTAGACGTCGGATTTTACACATATAATGTGTAATGTAATTTGAAAAATGTAATTTGAAACAGTGAAAGCATCAGAAGTACATATTTAAAAATACCGTTTTATTATTTTCAACCTAACGTATTAAGAAAGAAAAGAAATTTCTATTTCACTCCAGTTTGTTGCAATCCAGGTAGAAAATTATCATTTTGCATAAGATACACTGTCTAATTATAACATTCATAAAACTGTATACAAATTCCAATTTTCACAGATCCACCATTGTATTTTCACTGAATAAATTACATTCGATTTTTTAACTAGAAAGTTCCTTGTAATAAAATTTCATTCATACTTGTTAATATGCATATATTTTTGTACGTAATATCACTCATACTTGTTAATATACATATATTTTCTTGTACATATAATGTCACTCGTACTTGTAAATATACACTACTGTGCAGAAGAAAGAAGCACCCAGTATAATTATAAGATATAATGACAAACAATATCGTTATGTAGAAATTGTATTGTACAATGATTGATTTATTGCATTTAAAGTATTAGACAATCCGCAATAACACATATTCTCAGAACTAGAATCCTTTCTCAAAACTTACTGTGTTCTTATTTGATTGTTTACGCTTTTCTATTCAATATGGCCGGGTGCTTCTTTCTTTTGCACAGTAGTGTACATATATTTTCTTGTACGTTAAAAATGCCTAAATACCATAAATGCATAAAGGTTCGCGGTGCAGCTATAATATTATAGATGCGATCCGGAGCAATATGACTTTATAATTAGACTCTCACAGTAAAGCAATTAAATCCCCCCACGCAGGCGGGGTTGAAAAATTGGGTCAATGCATTACACGTACGCAACATGGTTAATATCCGCGTCAATGAAAATCGATGTGCGTTTCCGCGGCGAGTGGTTAATTATTCAAGAACCGGTGTGTCAGGTTGATGCCATTATGCTCGAAGTTTCTAATCCAGAATCCATATTAATCTCGGCGTACGCTGGTCCACGGTGGTTAACGAATGTAGTAAGTAGTTCAATTTCAGAAGATACGTCACGTAAACCTATCTGTGTCAATTTTCGCGGAGTATGGTTTGTAAAGCCTCGGCAGGCTTTGCCCTTCTCGACACCATGCACAAGGCTGCTGCCGCTGCTGTTGCTGCCGTTGCTGGTGCTGCAGGGTTGTATTTGCTGGCTATCGAGTCTGGATCACGTCACGTCGTGTCGGATCGCGTTACGCTCTCAACACTGATCGGAGATTAGCACCGGTAACCCCACCTCCCTACAATCCCCTACTTTTCTCCCCCGTTCCCCCCGTCAGCTCTCTGGCGACCGTACGGCATCCCTCCGATTGCATTCAAATCACGCACAAAGAGCTCAACTTGAGAGCTTCTCCCGTAACCGCACACTAGAGTCGCGCCTATCTGACAGCCGTATCTAACGGATTTTTAACGACCTTTTGTTAGCCAAAAAATGTATATAAGCTCCCGATAGTCGAGTACTGAACCTGTACCCGAAACGATGATCAGATATCGCACACGGTCGGTCGGCCCCGTACCTTTTTCAATGTATGTATATCCCGCTTTTAAATCGTTGCCCTTTCAAAGAAAACCTGGCTGGCCCCCTTTGTTTGCCCCTCCGTAAATGCAGATCCGAGAATAAGAGTACACCGCGAAACAGAAATGATGACGCCGGAATGCACTCCTGGTGGGACATCCGGCGCGCTTTACACATATAACCGCTCCGCAATCTGCAACTTTCTAACTTGTGTAAGCCGGTATCGTTTACATATGTATATTAGGCTCTAACGTCCAATGCCGCGCGCCAAGAAAGTAATAACACCGATAAAGATCGAATATGCTGACGCATAGGATAACGCGCGCGGTCCTCTATTTTCTTTCCGATCGCTCCTGTAAAAACCTTTACAGACTTTTTCGATGTTTGCGCAGCCGTATCAACACTTTTCGCGTTCCTCTAATTTAATCGTGTTTATCTGCCGTGTTATGCTATCTTGAAGATCGAATATCATACGAAGACAACTATCCCGACAAATACTTTTACGCATCCCGTTTACTGCCGACTTACGCTCTAACGGTGTCCGCTTTTTCTCTTAGTAGTTCTGTGTTTTTGAATGTACTGTGCTATCGCATTAATGGTGTTGACTCTCGTCCGTTCCTCATCTTCGCGAGGTTATTCCCGCTTACTGTCTCAGTAAAAAAATCGAAGAAAATAAATATTAGAGTGAGGCAAATAGCTGGAATTCTTAAACGCTGTCTCAGTCACTGGGGACTGACGGTATAGAATTTACAAAATAATGTATAACATACAGGGTGAGGATGTACCTGAGAATGCCGTGAGAATGTTACCATTCATAAACAAAACAATATGTTTATATGTTATGAGAAGTTGTGCATAGAAAAGATTGTATTTATAGGTTTTCGAGCTGTAGAAATTCAGAAATTCAATCGTTGCTGACAGGCTTATACCGTAAGTACACTAGATGATGAATGATTCCTGCGGCGAACGGTCTCGTTAGCTCCTCGTTTCGAAGTTCCTCATTCGGGCGCAGTTCGTTTAACGTCATGTTGAGTTTCCAAGATGGCGGTCTGAGCACAGGGGAACATTTTGCGAGAGTCGTTAGCACGGTTCGGAGCCACGCCTCCTTCGACGAGGATGCCTCCTTTTCCGTTCAAACACGTTCTGTTCCTCAAAGAGCTGAAAGCCACTCGAGACGAAACTAGTCGCACTCGAAAGATCCGAAAAGCACGAAATAATCACTCAATTATCGACAACTTAACGAAGTTTATTACCGAGCTGCGGATCTTCAATTTATAGCTTATGAAGATTTTCGAGAAAAAACAGTTTAATTAGTTAAACAGTTTTATAATTTATCGTTTTGCATCGTTTTCTTAACTGAAGGAAACTGAGGTCATGGGAAATGAAGTTCGATGTATTTTAGCTCAATTTTGTGATTATCAATAACAATGCTTGAACTTGGTATAAAAATGTCTGATCATCCTTCAGCGAACGATGATATTTTGTATTTCTGGCATTGGTTAAAATTGCTCTCTACAAAACCGCAAGGGAACTAAAAATATTGGTGCCAGACTCTCCCTCATTAAAGATTAAATGTCTCGCCTCGGTGATTGGACGTTTAATTACATTAATAATTATATAGCTGTTACAATCATAAAATGTCATAAGATGAAATCTCCCCTACGACTACATCAATTTCTGATCAGTTAAGAATGTAAGCGCAAGCATTTATCGCTTTTACGGCGAACTTATTGATTCATTCGTGATTATACCCGTCTGTACAATGTCCAGTTTGAAATTTTATTTATACACCAGACACAGTGAAAAGAATTATTTAGCAATTATTTTTAATTGCGAAGGAAATGATATTGCACACCTGCTATCCACATAACCGAGTTATTATAATACGAAACACGTTTATTATTGTATTGTAACTTAGCTTCAGTTTGTTATAAAAAATTGACTATTTCATTGTTTTTATGCACTATTTCATTTCAATTATAAATTAGGAATTATTTTAAAGCTTGAGGTCCTATCCGTTCCTGGGATATTCTGTAAGTAGCAGGTGAAAAACTGAGGACACGTTTTTGGTAAAAAATGCTACAAATTGAATCGTCTGTAAAAACATGAACAATTTTTTTCTGAACGAATCTATTATTTTATTATACACGAAGATTGAACACGATATATATATTTTGGCTGTTTTATAGAACAAAAATGAGGAAGAAGTTCGGTTGTGCAAGGCCTCCACTGTGTCCCTTATATTATTACAAAGATGGCAGTATGTACATCTTTCATTTAAAAAATCGTAGATCAAGTTTTAAGCATTTGTTATAAAGATTCAGTCTTTACGGTGGTCTCAATCACAAGAAAAATTTTTCGATTGTTGTACAGACGTTTCAAAAAGCGTATTCAGTTTCCCAGTCGCTGTATCGTGCAAAAATACCTTGGACAAAAATGAACGATGGATGGCAAAAGTAGAGACTTCAAGCTTGAAATTGAGTCTAGGTATCCTGTTGTACTATTTCTTTTTATGAAGTTATTACAGCTCAAACAACAAGCATTTCTCGAAAATGTGAAAATAAATCTATTTCCAGTCTTATGTACCATTTATGGCAAAACTAAGTAGATCAAACCCAAAAGAGGAATAACATTTAAAGGAATTAGTAAGGCTGCGGTATTATCCTCAACCTATTACAATTATTCACCCTTTGCACTCGGTTGTCCCCTCTGAGGCACCACTAAAAATTGCTGTACCATTATTCAAAATATTGTTTACATTATTAAATATATCGGTATCTAATCAATTACTAAACATTTAGGTATTGTATGAGGTATTATACCAATTTCATATCCATAAAATTTCAAAAATCATAGGGAATGGAAATATTCCAGATCGGAAGAAATGTTTAATATTCCAGTTAAAATAGCTCCGAGTGCAAAGGATTCAATTTTTATTTTGCATGAAGATCCACAGTAATAGATTGATAATGTAACAGCATTTTAAAATACTTCCCACGCCTTTACTGTTTTATATTCCACTTACTCACTGTCGTTATAAATGCATAAAATCCGCGTTCTACTTATTGTCTCGGAACGAACCATTTGGTGAGCCACTTTAGCTAGCTCCGAGTGACATTTCTGGGAAACTGAAAAATTGATCTGGATGTGGCATCGATTACTAGCTACAGCGAAGGCTGGCAGATAAGTTAAAAAGTAATAAAGAATGTATCGCAGTCACGAAAGGGTTAATTCGCTTATCATCGTGATCAGAGTGCAATCTCTCAGAATCGAGCATGTATAATTCTGAGTAACGTGCAATAAAAAAAAAATGAGTTTGAGTTTCGATGGAAGCGGGTCAAGTCGAAATAGATATAGATAGGTTGGTAAGCAAGCACGGGAGGATGATAGAATGGGCCTATGCATTCGTCCGGTAAATAGCGTGATTGATCGATATTATATTCATAACAGGCAACGACTTGTCATCAATCATAGCCCGTCGCACATAACTGCGGTTCTCTGTAATATACCTGCCTAGCTGGTATAATACATTACGCTCCCAGTCCGTACACCGGGTGTTCTAAAATCATTTACTCGTAGGCATTGCAAAAGTTTTTGCTCGGCCGACATTAATGACTGGAAATCGCCGTGATAATGCGAAACTATAAAAACTTGTTCTTCGCGGAGAAAATCTTCGCGTGTTGCTGCTGATAACATTTTCAACGTGTTCATCGTGCATTTTGCACAATTATCAGATTGCTGATCAAAAAATTTCTTGTTTCAATTGCTGGAGTTAGAAATAAATTGATTTTTCGTCCCTTAATCGTTTTAATAAAAGCATACGCAATATTATAATATTCTTTCGTACCTTAATAATTTTAATAAAAGCATAAGGAATATCATAATGTCCTTTCGCCCTTTTATAATTCTAGTAAAAGCATAGAGAATATTACTTATAATGTTTTTTCGTCCCTTAATAATTTTAATAAAAGCATAAGAAATATTATAATGTCCTTTCGCCCTTTTATAATTTTATTAAAAGCATAAAGAATATTACTTATAATGTTTTTTCGTCCCTTAATAATTTTAAGGAATACATAAAGAATATTATAATGTTCTTTCGTCTTTTAATAATTTTAGTAAAAGCATACGGAATATTATAATATTCTTTTGTCCCTTAATAAGTTCAACAAAAGCATAAAGAATATTATAATGTCCTTTTGTTCCTTAATAATTTTAATAAAAGCACGAGGAATAATGATCGTTAATTCTTGTAATAGATATCGTCATTGTTTTTTTTTCACTTACCCATTGTTGTCGTCATTGTATGAAATCCGCAGTCTAATGGTTGTTCGCCCAAAATCGAGGTTAACCGAAAAGGAGAGACACAGGAAAACTGCAACAGAAATTCGAAAATATTTGAATGACTCGAAGATTCTGTTGGGCTAATTATTGATGCCATTATTAGATAAAAGTATTCATGCATGTGCGATTACTATGCTAACCTAATACCTGCCGTGCAGGCTTGGAATCGTAACGTGACATTAGCATTCGTAATACACGTTGACAGTAGATTATATGCAATGCGAATGTTAGGTTACACGATAGGTCGAGTCGTTTATATCAATTTTAAAATTCTTATCGTAGCATTGTAAGAAGTAGATTTTCAGGTTACAATATCATGCAACGCATGCGATATTCTTGTTGACTGATTGAGGGAAATTTGCCGAAATAAAATGCCGAATTGACGTAACATGTGAGCAAATTGAGTTTCTATACATACGAACATACACATGTAAGCGTTATTCTGAAGATAAGAAACTAGAACGTGAGGGTAAAGAAATAT
This sequence comes from Lasioglossum marginatum, assembly GCA_028455795.1. Classification (NCBI taxonomy): domain Eukaryota; kingdom Metazoa; phylum Arthropoda; class Insecta; order Hymenoptera; family Halictidae; genus Lasioglossum; species Lasioglossum marginatum. The sequence continues at coordinate 3,408,386 of CM052246.1, forward strand.
GATCGATGGTAGTTTATTAATAACTTCGTAAATTTAATCCGTTTAAACAATCATAATGTATCAATATTGAATATCACTGGATTCGGGAAAGTCTACAGAATCGTTTGCTGTAAAGAACAATTCAATATCTTTAATAATAACATCACAATGTTTGTTTAAAGTTGAAAAATATGTCTTTTTCTCAAACTCAAATTTCTCAAAAACTGTGCGCCTAGAAGAAAAATTAAGGGCAGATTCGGAATGAGCGCAGAAAACTCTATACGAACCGCATAGTGAGGGTCGAAACATCAAAAAAATGTTGAAATTTGCTGGACCGTGTTATTAGGGTTGCCAAAAAATGTAAAAATATCGATATATCGATATAAAAACCTTCAATTGATTACCATCGATGTTACTTGATATATCGGTAGTAAAGTAAATCGATATTAATCGATGTTTTTATCTTGTTTTTGGTGATTGGATCGTTTGAAAGAAATTCCTCCTCACATTATGACACGAACAATTTCAAGAATTTTTTAAGCAAACAAATAATATAACTTCCTGGATCGATATCTTTTTAACAACAGAAACACAGAAGTAAAGGAACAAATTGATAACACATGAACATATACATATATATATATAACAATGTAAAAAGTTTGCGATATATGTCTTCGAATGTCTGAAATATGAAATTGTTTTTGTTTCGACTTCATCTCTAATTTAGAAAAGAAGAAGAACGGTTATGAATATTATTAAAGCAAGATTTTGATGTCTTTTTATACCAAAATTTTCGGTAACAGTGTGGTGCACCATTTTGAAAAGAGTATATTTATAATTAATATGTATCTAATGTGTCCAAATAAAGGTATTCAATTAAGAATTAGAATCCAAAAGACTAGTCATCAATTGTTCGTTGCATAAGCATGGACGTCATGAATACTTAAATTTTAAATAGATAACGTTCAGTTTCGAAAATATACATACATATACATATGTATATCACGAATACATATTTCATGAATCTTGAACTGTTTAAAGTTCGACATAAAACTTCTGCGTGAGTTTTAGCATTATACGTCAGTCAACTAAAATTACAGCAAAGTTTATAAATAGAACATTTTTAAAGACAAGTATTTGCAGTATTTAAATAACTAATTGTAGGAACTTTTACCCTTAAACTTCAATTACGTCACCACTTTTTTTATATAATATTAATTTTTACTACTCCATATTATACATACAATCTTTATATAAAGTGTAGCATTTGTTAAAAGGGATATGTGAAATATTCTTCCTTCAATTAGAAAATATTAAAATATTCTTTCCCTCGTGTGAAATATTTCAAAAATAACCAGAAAACCAAAATGATGTGTAATGATTAGACTATGGATCTTTATGCATTTATAAAAAAATTGAGTAGATGAAATTCGAAGTTGTTGGAAAATTAAAAAAATTAAAGACGTCAATATATGGTTTCTCTTCTATTATCAAAATCATTAAGGGAAGAAATAACATCCAATTTGGTTTCTCTTTCTTGCAATCGTCGCAGGCAATTTTTATATTGAATAAAGATCCGCAGTCTAGTGATGATAGTAAAAAGCTTACAATAATTAATTGTAAAACGAATGTAACCGGAAGTCGTCCAAAGCTGAAAGACACGGTTAAAGAATAAACAAATAAAGAACAATACTTGTTGTCGTATTTTCAAGATTGGAATTGAAGAATCACTTTTGTTACACTAGCTGTATAATTTTTCAAAAACCGTATTGAAGCTAAGTCGTTCCGTTCCAAGAATAATTTTGCTTATGCAGCCTCGAGACCTATCCTTTTAGGGTTAATAGAAAATAATGGGAATATAATAGGGTCTGAGTGTCTAATTGTAAAATGATTGTGTTTGAATTTCCATTTGTTAGTGTCGGTAGGCAGGCATTCATATGCGGCTCCATATGTTGATATCGTAGCCTGATGGGCCCGACGCGTGACAGTGAGTTCAGTGCTGACAACGGTAGTCTTCCCTCCCTGCCACTCGAAGGCTCTCAGGTAATGCGATCCCGGCAGCCTAAATAAACAGGTTAGAATAAATAAGAGCTATTCTAAACGTCAGTTCAGTGTTTACGTAGCTGTCAGGGAGGTGAAGGGCACTCTCAGTCTCGAATGGTTATCGAATCGGCCGTTTGCAGCCCTCTTCCTGTACGCGGGCACCATCGTCCACGACTGTCATTTCCGTAATATTTTTATGAATGAAACGCCGCTACTCTCGTGAAAGCGGATAACAAGAACCGGAAAGACAAACAGACCGCTCTAACCTTCATAAACATTATTAGAAAGTTAAAGTAGATACGGCGGGGAACAATTTCTATTCCGAACGAAAATTATATTATCGCCAATTTCATTGTGCGTATTTGCTAATATTAATCCTTTGCAGTCGGAGATATTTTAACTCGAAAATTAAACATTTCTTCCGACCTAGAATATTTTCATTCTCCATGATTTTAAAAATTTTATGGATATGAAATTGGTATAATACCTAAATGTTTAGCAATTGATTAGATACTGACATATTTAATAATGTAAACAATATTTTGAATAATGGTACAGCAATTTTTAATGGTGTGTGTGACTCTCTCTCTCTCTCTCTCTCTCTCTTTCTTTGAGTCACCAGTGCTAAGGGCATTCAATACTCTGTCTTGCAAAGATTTCGAACAAATCAATCACCACAGAGTTTCGAATCAATTCGATATTTATTCGAAATCAGAAATTCTTGAAACTCTTGAAAGTCTTTAAATCTTGAAAATTTTAAAAGCCTCGTACGAGGCTTCGAATAACTACTGTTATTCATCCCAATGCTGACATGACGTAATCATTGTTTCGTGATAGATGTAACATTTCAAGAGTTTCAATTCTTACAGACAATCCAAAGTTTTAAGGCTTTCAAGATTTTCAAGACAATGAAGACTTTCAAGACGTCCAAGAGTTTCAAGAGTCCTAAGCTTCGAATATAATATAAGCTTGCAAGTGATTCGAATCTTTCGTCGTAAACATTGAATCAAAGCGATTCGAAATGATTCAGATCCCATCACTAGTTCAAAGTATTTCTGTATTCTTTTCAACCTGAGCTGAAATATTAATACTTCTTACAAGCTGTTTCGTTTGTAATATGAATTTCTATTGGACTTCATGGTGTTGCCTAAAAAAAGACGTCTACGTTAAAGATTTCCTCTTACACTAGAGCAAGATGTCGCCCTATCATTCAATCTACATACTTCTTAAAAACAGAGCACTCGAGACACCCTCGACAACCAAAAACCTCTGAAGTGATGCTCTATCGGTATCTTTCGGGCGATCGCGAGCGCAACGCTTTCGTAGAAAACGTGTTGGTCAATTGTCGCTTCGTGGAATAACTTTCACGCACAATAATATCCACTCGAGGTGGCAATTATGACGCAATCGTCAGGAACGTTTATTGTGTCGAAAGCGAATTGCTAGTATAACAATGCAGGCGTTGCGTTTAAGTTTCACGTTCTTGAAATATGTTCGGGCTGGATAAAGAAAACGTGGGCATGACGCGCGGTGTGTGCACGGGTTTCGACCAGTGGTAACGCCCGAAGTTCGTGATAGTATCGATGGCATATTTAGCAGGCATTGTCGAGTGAAATTACAAAAGACAGAAAAACGGAGCAGCCGGGCGAGAAGGCAGGTTGGGGAGGCGCGAGGGACGCGAAACTGGCGAAAGAAGCAAATAAAATTGAAAGTTGACGTCTGGCTGCGTGATCCTCTCACTCGTAGTCTTTCTGTAGTCTGTCAGCATGACACCGAGCGACGCCTTCTTTATTATACATTCAATTATTAGGCGCTGCGCATGACAAGCGCTATTGCATATTTATATCTACCATCCGAGGCGAGTTCAGCCGGATAAGGGGGCTCCTGACAACCCGTCACGAACATACGTTAACATTCTTAATAACGCACTCCTCTATATGCACACGTACACACCCACCGCACACATGTATACATATATTGTACGTATACGCGCACAGTTAGAAATCACACGGAGAGACACGCACACAAGCGGCATACATACGCGCCGATATAAAACACACGTTTACATAGTGGCAATGTACGTGCAGAAACCGTACTGCTGCAGTATAATTTCAATACACGAGGAAGCTATCAGCCTTTATAACCTGTTTATTACGATAATACCGTAAATTTGCATCGCGTGTTCCCCGTAATCGCTTGCCGTGGCGGATGTCATATTACGTTAACTACAGTAGTTAAATAGGCATCCCGGGAATAGGCCCAAACTGGTATACCGAGGAATTTGCGTCCGTCCTATGTCTGCGCGTGTAGAAGCCTATCGATTTCAGAACAGTTTAATGAATTTTCAGCATTTAGCGACTTCGTAAATAATTATCTTAAAGGCTAACATTAGTTCGCTAATTTTTTTCCATTAAACTTTGTCGCGCTTTGAGCAATCAACGCGTGTACACTTAGGTTTCTTGTTTAATGTAATGGCGTGCTTCCGATGGAAAGTACTTCTCCTTTTGTCGACGGTATTGTTCAATACAATGTCCTATAGAGCCAATACAATTTTTATTTGTTCCCTTTTTTAGGTAATTGTAAAATATACTTCTGATTTTAACTATACTTTCTGAAATAGAATTATACAAATTGATTTAATACCACCAATTTGTAAATAATGTCTTCTCTCTTCATGGGATATCAAGCTTGATGCAATTTGATTTACAAAATAATAATATATCAATTACTTGAATGGTGTACCAGTTAATACCAAGTAATTCCTAAAATACTCCTGATTTTAACTATATTTTCTGTGATAGTACTGTACAAATTTATTTAAATCAATTTATGTACTATTATAATGGGCAGTAAATAATTGGATATCAAGTTTGATGCAATTTGATTTCCAAAATAATAATGTATCAATTACTTAAATAGCAAAGTTTCGGAATACGAGAAACAGATTAAAAATTAAAACTTGTTTTTGACATTTAGAAAGTCATTCTTCGCTGACAATGACAAATAAACTAATGAATAGAATGCTCAAGATTGAAAATAAAGCTTTTGCTATTGCGATTTAATCATTAAAACAACTTTAAATCTTGAATAACTTGTTTCAATATTCAAAAAAAATTTTTTTTTCGATGTAGACTCCTATTTTTAATCGTGAAAAAATATAAGTCAAATCCTTTCCTCATCATTCAACTAGAAAATTTTGTTCTATGTTAAAGTTTCTTGTGTATTTAATTTTTGGAGTAGATCAAATTAATTTAACGTTTTAGTAAAATAATAAATAACACAAAGGAAATGAATAAAATATGAATAAATCAATACATTTTTAAATACAAATGGACAAAACACATGTAACAATATTTCATTCTCTTCGAAGTAGCATTCCCACAATTTCGATTACCTAAAACTTTAAAAATTATTCATTAAAAACGATACAAAATGATTTTTATTAAAATTCTCTTACGCCAATGATTTAATATATTTTTTATCAGATTTTTATATACGTTAATACGGAGTCATAAATAATGCATCAATTTGTTGTCCATCTTTTTGATGAATTATGGCTAAACTGCATGCATTTATGGTAAAAATGTGTAGATCAGATGCAAAACAGTAAAAAATTTAAAGAATTCAAAAATACCGTGTATCACTGTCAACTCACTAAAATTACAAATGAAAGAAATAACTGCCTATGTAGCTTCTGTACTTTGGAATTAATTTAAACAAATTTTTATTTTGGCCTATTTACAACTTACGTAATTGGTTCAAATGAGTTTGTACATGGTTAGTTTGAGCATTCGTGTCCTTATGCATACAGAACCACGAAAGTATTTGAACGCACTTTAAAACAGTATAACTTTTTTATGATCGGACCAAACGACCTGACATTTTTTTAGCAATTAGAAGAATTGATTTACCAAATGACATGCAAGAAAGATTTTGAAAAAATTGCAATTGTTAAGACTTACATGAAAAAGAGGCACCATTTATAACTTTTCTATTAGAGCCCGTAATGAAAATTAAAAATATGCGTTTTGTAGATGTATATTAGTTATACACATGCTGAAAATTTCATTGAAATCATTTGACGCAGAAAAAAACGACACGCATCGAAATATGTAAGAATCTGTGGATTTTAAGCAGAAACTGACCGAAAGTCGCGAAAAACTATGATTTTCACCACATTTAACCACTTGTAGCTCTTGGGTATGTTAATCGATTTTGATGAAAATTCCAGCATGTTTATAACTAACATAGATCTACAAAACATATATTTTAAATTTTCATTAAGGGTCCAAGTAAAAAAGTTTTAAAAAATGCCTTTTTTATTTTTGCATGCAACCTTGTAAATTGTAATTTTTGGTAAATCTTTTTCGCAGATCATTTAGTAAACCAATGCTTCTAATTGCTTACAAAATATCAGGTCGTTTGGTACAATTATAAAAAAGTTATACTGTTTTAAAGTGCGTTCAAATACTTTCGTGGCTCACTGTACATGTATATTCCCTTAGATACCTAATATGTAATTCCGTTACAAGACATCTGCACGTGTTTCGAGGATTCTAAACGCTGCAGAACTTGGTTCTGCAAAATAACGTAATATTTATGTTTTTCGTATTCAAAGTAGAAAAATCCGAGCCAAGGTAGTAGCTTTTTCGTCAACAAAATGCTGAACTCCGATCGTATATCAGACACCGCCCACGGCGACCGTGGCTCCGTAAAAAGAACAAAAACTTTCTTATTTTCCCGTGGCCATGGCCGCCTGCTTTGATATACGATACGTTTGTACCGTGTCGGCCAAAGCCTTCGAAAGCCGACCATCTACCGTAACAGCATTTTTATGCTAAACTGGACGGTGCAACTGACAAGAATTGACAGAGTTCGAAAAACAGCTGACAGTCCGCCATGGGACCACTCCTCTATCCGACAGCGGTAAATTTTGAACTGTCTCTCAGCCATTTTTTTCCACTCCCTTTGCAAAATAAATGCTCGCTGGGTTCTACCATTACACACGCTCGTTTTCGTATTGTGCACGTATTAATACGATATTCGGACCAAATCAATTCAGAAATTTCACTGTTCAAGTAGCCCTTGCCAAAGAAATTACTGTACCTACACTAGAACCCCCATCACAAGAATTAATTTGGGGAAAAGGGTCTGCATAAGACAAATTTCAAATCCAACAGAACAAGCATTTATCACTCGGATTATACAGGGTGTCTCGTAACATGGCGACGTCAAAAAACTCCGAAGTTATTTGTTGTACGAATAAGTTTCTCAAACAAATGTTGCATGGTTTCCAGGGGGACGTACAGTGCTTCAATCTGTTTTTAGTTACTTTTCTTTTTTATCGAGATATATGGGGGTCATCTTCAGTCTTTTAACACTAAACCTACCACGACGGGTCAAATGATCCATTTTAGATTTTGTATTTGACAATTATTGAAATTGTAAAGGCGTTTTCAAATGGGAATTTATTGAATATAGTTTTTGACTCCAATATATATTATAGTAAAAATCACACAAAATGTAAATAAATTTAATTTTGTTATTTTTATAATACTATACACTTTTGATGGTCGGTAGGTTTAATGTTAAATAATACTGAAAATTAGGTTTGATTTTATTAAGCTATGCTCAATTAAAATTTCATTTCAATAAGGTAGTTGTAACGTAGCAGAACTTATGTAAACTATATAACAACATTAACATTCATATATTGTATTGTTTTCGTTCTTATTTGGTTTAAAATAATAAAATAAATAATCAAATATTGATGATCTTAATTCCATTTCATTCTAGTGGATAGATTTCATCCTACACACACAAAAGTAAATATGTAAAGACTCAATACCGTATACTGTATACCAATAAAATACATATAGTAAACACTTACTATTAATGTAGTTATGCACAGTATTGTATTAGCAAATGCAGTGTTCATATAATAGAACGTGCAAATAACAGGCATTCATGTAACAGAACGCTCGCATAACGTATGTTCATATAATGGAGGTCCTATTATACGCCTATAAATATACATACATTACACGCGTACAATTTACACAAAATACAGGCTTTCTAGGTTTATAATTTTTGTGACAGCAATATTCTCTTACAGAGACCATCGATATATTAGAGCTACCTCAAAAAACAGAATACTGAAATTATTGGGTTGACGCACACGAAATTGCTTTTTCATGAAGAGGAATTTGAGTGAAAACACCGTTTGGTTTCCGGCTGTTTTATTCAATGGAAGTAGTTTTTATCGGCCGGCACACGTACATTTATTCTTTCACGATTCAAAGTGAATTCTTCCTTGACAAAATAATTGTTGAGATGTAATTGTTATGTTCAAAAATATTCGACTGGAACGAAAGTTCGAACGAAATTCGTTTTTAAATTAAAACTCAAGGATAAAATTATTCGCCGGAGTTTACTCGGAGTTTTTGCGTGACAGAACTATTTTATATGAATAATAGAAAGATAGGTACATATTTTTCATACTGTTCTATCGTTTTTTGCAATTTTGAGGTAACTTATCATGTCGTTGAATAAACGATGATTAAAAAATATCTTAATTTTATCTTTGAATTTTAATTTAAGGTCGCTCGAACGCTGAGAACATTTTCGCAAAGGAAAAAGTTATTCCAAATGACACTAGGAATCGTCTTTTCAAGGAAATAGATTTTTGGGGCACTCTGTGTAAAAGAAACATGTTGATTTAAACTGTAAATTAAAAATGGGTCAAGTATGCCCTATGTTCTCTTATGCAACTGTTTCTGAGAATTATGCGAAGGTAAAATAATTTTTTAATTCTGTGTAATAAAGAATAGATCGATACAGTTTTTATAGTATGCGGTGTATAGTCTTCGTTTGAATATGCCACAGTTATTATGTTGGTGCAGTTAGTGTCTGAATTGAGAATTGTTTTTCCAACAGAACGCAATTAGCGATCAGCAAAACCAATGCGTGAAGAACGACTTCCTAGAATCGCGGAGAATCAACTATCGTTCTCCAGCTGTAACAATTAAACGCGAAGTTACGTTTGACAGAAAGTGATTCATGGATGACTCAGGGCAACCGACAAAAAGTAATTTCCGTTAATCACGCTATAACATGTCTGCGAACAATTTGCCACGCCTAAAAGGCAGCGCAAGAAAGATGTAATCGCGATATTAGCGCCGATATGTTCGCCAACTGTTAAATCGGTGTTACATCGTAAAGAAGCTTACGTTCGCCGAGTAACATGTCGGTAGTCATGTAACACAACCTTAGTTAAGCTTACTAACGCAGCTCATTGTCAGTTCGAGTTTCCAATAGAAAAAACAAGTAACAAAGGTGTGAAGTCGATTCGTGTATCTGTCTAGTCGTAAAAGTCGACGAAATTTATTCGTCCATTTTGTATACCGCGTTATATGAGCCGTGCATCCTGTGAAAATATTTGCGACAGTTTTTGTAAACTTGTACCGCTTAATTTATTCATTTATTCGCGAACCGAAGCGCAAATTAACCGATAGCGTCGACGATCTTTACAATACTGTGCATTATTTATACGTTACTGACAATGTATGTGTACGATGTCGAATTAAATGTATTCAGTGCAGATAACACGCGCGCAATTTGACGTCGATTACCGTCGCGTTATTTCAGTTGTATAATTATTATAGGAATACGTAAGTCATTGAATCAATTGCTGTATTATAATTGCAAAAAAGGGTTAATCAAGATGTTGAAAATTTCTTACTGAATACACGTTCCTCTAACTGAATACACGCGATCCTTTTTTTGAAGTCTAACTATGAATTTTTATTTAACTTGGAACAATATTTTCAAACGCCAGTACTTTGAAAATAATGCAACCGTAAAACTAGTATTGCGTGAATTTGTTTTAACATTAAAATCTCTTCCGTTTCGACTTTTTTATCCAAAACTTTTAGCTGTAAATTATTTACGACAGCGAATAACAACAAAATATAAACGCAAGCATTTATTTTGTTATTGCACGCATAACTAATAGAACAACGTGGGTATGGATTCGTTAAATTCGCATTGTGTTTATCAATTCTATTATTGCAAGTCTTGTCTGTTCGACGTGAAAGTGACACAATAATTTATTTACATAAACTAGTCGAGTGACAAGCAGTTTGTGTAACTGAATCGATCATATAACAGGAAACCACGTAATTTTCGCCATTACCTATGACCTTTCATCGAATTATTAACACAAGCGGAAGATTTACTTATACATATGCAGTAAATGTTTCAAACATAACTAATTAGTAAATGAATTTACGCGCGCCATGAATAATAGTTAGCGAATGAACTTTCCCGTCATTTTAAAATATATAGCTACAACGATGTAACATATTAACATTAAATTAATAGTTCATAGAGACTCGAATGATATATGAAGTATATTCACAAATTTAATTAACTTCAACATAAAATATACATATTGACAAATTATTTGTTCTATACTGTAAATTTATTGGATTTTATTCATTGATTTGTCAATTTAAAAATTCTATTATCGTGGGTTCTTTGAATTGCGGACTGCTGCTTTCATGTAAACTAACAGTAGACGTTCATACATATGTATAATATTGGAACGATGTCCGGCAATAATTCAGGTAATAGGAATTTGGCAGAAGTTCAGTTGAACCTCAATCTGTCACGGGCATTTTAGTTGGAATTTGTTAGTAGATAAATCTTCACGAAATTTCGTAAAAGTTACCATATACTGAACTTTAACGTTGATGTCAGAACAATAAAACCTGTCGAGGTAATGGATATCTTTCTTATTTTAGAACTACCGATACTTTAAAGGCGTTCCAGTTTATTTTAAATTCATATTTCAATAAAAATTGCTAATCTCGTTGTCTTTAGAAGGCACTACACAATTAGTACTTTTTACATTATGTGTCAACAGGCACCATTTGAATAAGAGTACATGCCATATAAGAGTATAGTTAATAGATTTATACTACACAATTTAATCTCATACGAGACACGTGACCAGTGACAAAGTTGAAAATTAAGGCAAATTCAATCAATTTTGTTGTATATAAAATTATATTTTATTAACAAATCAATATAAACATCTCGTTATACGTTATTTAAGTAGTATTTCCTGAAAACTGGAGTTAAATTTTTAATGCGGAAGGATGTGGCAACCATTTGCAGATGCTTTTAATTTTATATTTTCGACTTAACTTCGAAACTCCTTCATTATCCCCAAAAATGTCACAGAAGAAAAAAATTCATATTTCTCATATGGATATATTTACTTCAAAGCTTAAATATTTAGAAAAGAATACAATTGTATACCGTCTAACAAAAAAGAAAGGCACAACATTCATACCTGTTAAACCTCTATTGCATGAATCTTTATGTCGAGTTGAAAAAAATATATATAGCTGTTCTACTTAAAAATGGGTGTGGTCATGAAATAAATAATAAAATTTTATGGGAACTTTATACGTATGCGGTTTTATTCATAAGCGCAATGTTCCCACGTGGAACCAACATGCTCAGAGTCTTCAGTATTGTCTACTTAATTTACTATAGAACATTTGAAATTTAAGTCCCAAATTGGGAACGGAATGCAACAGAGGGTTAAGTTTTCTTTAAAATCTTTATCACGAGTCTGACTCATAATACACGACGGGGGTTTAAGGGTTAATCGTTCCCTTCGAATTTCGTTGGAATAAATGAAGTTTCGCTGTAATTACGGCAACGTCGAAATGCCGCTCGGCCGAGCATTTCAGACACGCTACAAAGTTTGAATGAGCCGTGTGTGCACGCGTTTTTCATACACAGGCGAGGGGTTTGCACCTTTTGAAGTCGGATACCATACCGGAGCTGTCGTCACTACCAAACTAAGGTCGGCTTTCATTGTACGCGACTATAGAGGAGTACAGGACAGGGGGGACGCACGAATATCAATGTAAAGTGAGACGGGTCCTGAACTGGGAGCAATCTCGACAGTGCATCGGCCAACGGATGACAGGTATCGACCTGGATCAACATCGTTTTCCTGTAAAGTGCCACCAGCCTTGTCCCATCCTCTCACTTACTCATTCGATGTCTCTCTCTCTCTCTCCCTCCCTCTCTCTCGACCCCCTTCTCCCTTTCCTCTCTCTATAGTGCTCCTTCCTGTCTGTTCACCGCACGTCTCTTCCTAGTCTATAACCCAGGGCGTGTGTGTACACGCTTCCACGGACAGAGAGAGAATTATTATCCGGCCACTCTACTCCGCTACCTACCGTGTTTCTTGATTACTATCGGCGCAGCTGCGCCCACAATTTGTGTTTCCCGTCAACCGAGCGTAAGAGAGCCGTCCGTCAACGTCGTGCCCATAACGATGCCAGCACCCTTCGCTAAGACGCCGCTGATAGTTTGATATAGACGCGTATCCATCATAACTTCTGTAGAATCCTTCTACGTACGAATTCGCCATTTCCATTCGGCGCATTTCTTCTTTCCTCCTTTGTTTCGAGGGAATGCAACTTTGCGTTATCTCGGTGGAATCTAGCATCGGACCTGAGCAAAATTGTATCTCAAATAGTGAATGGTAAATAATCCTATTCGTTTTGAGGCTTGCGTGCAACTTTGAAAATATTTTACTCGATGCAATAAATTCTTAAAATAGTAAGGATGGACTACTTTAAAATAATAAAGGTTGCGATACGCTTTGTTCTTTAGCTATAAAATTTCGTGGGATGAGTATAGTTCTCAGCTACACATCCAACTTTATCAGTGTTGAAATGTGTTTTGAGAGACAAAATTAATCTATTATATAAATATTGATACTTTTTATTATCAATTAATTTATTTCATTTCCACCGTTTTCACCAAATTTCATCTTTTTTTCTCATAAATGCGCAAAATTCGCAGTCTGTTAGATTACATTTCATCATTAAAAGCAAATATGTAGACACTTAGTATATTTATTTACGTACAGTATTGTATTAGGAAATACAATGTTCATATAGTATAATATGTAGAACGGGCAAATAACAGGTATTCATATAATAGAACGTTCACATAACGGATGCTCATATAACGGAGGTTCTATTATATTCCTATAAATACACGTTACACATGTACAATTTATATAAAATATAAGCTTCCTAGGTTCTTCGGTTAATAATTTTTGTGACAGTAATATTCTCTTGCAAAGGCCATCGATATATTAAACTACCTCAATACAAAACACTGGAATTATTGGGTTGGTGTACATGAAATTGCTTTTCCACGAAGAGGAATTTGAATGAAAATACCGTTTGGTTTCCGACTGTTTTTATGTAATGAAAGTAGTTTTTATTGGCTGACATACGTACGAAAAAGGAACAAAGTATCAGTCATTTATTCTTTTATGATTCAAATTGAACTCCCCTTATAAAACGAGTTCTTTAAATGTAATTTTTATGACGTTTTTCTATTGAAAGATTTCATGTTTTGTTTATCAGCATAATAAATGTTCTCAAATATTATAATAAGTATCGAATATTATTTAATAAATACATTCACAGCCACGACCAATAATGTATTAAATTTTGAATTTAACATTAGTGTCGGATAGTGTTATTATTAGACTGTAGATTTTATGTATTTATTTAAAAAATGAGTATGTCAAATACAAAACTTCAAACATATTGTTACATTATTGTCGACTTATTAAAATTATTATGAGGGAAAATGCATTTTATAATTTAACTTCTGTCTCTTATAATTAAACAATTTTTATTTTGTAGAAAGATCCGCAGTTTTGCTATTATATTCCCCAATTAATTAATTTGATGACTGATTACTTCAACATTGATAGTTATTTCAACTAATAAACAGTTAAGCACTACTAAATTTCAGAATCTTCAGTACCAGAATAATTGTGATTTTCTACACTTTCTACTTATTATAAAAATTCATCCAGCATTGTTATAGTACATGTATAATTAAAGTACATTGTAAAAAACCGCTTTTTTAATCATTTAAAATAACACTTCTTGATGGAAGACCTCATCCAGAGATTCCAATTTTGTAATGTAATACAGAAAGCCCCATTACATTAAAGAAGAAAACAGAAAATGAGATATCAAATTAGCGGATGTAATTTACATACTTATATCAGTGGAATCGCTTGCAGTGCTACTCGAAATAATTACACCTTACAGCGTAGTTAACATACGGAACCTTTTTTACGGATTACTCCCTATATATCATCTGACCACTTGTAAGCGTTCAAACTGTTGCAAGTATAAACAGTATTAACATCTCGTACAAAGCAATATTTTTCTTCACTGTACTTCGCGTAGATTTAATAATCCCCCCATGAATCAAGAAAAATAATAGGTTACTTCACTTATTCTTAAGCAACTCCTCTTTACATAATGACAGGTTATTTAGTCATTCTTGGGGCAGTAAATTATTTATATTTTTATCCAGCTGCTTTGATTTATGCAATCTGTACGTCAGTGCTTCTTAAGCGAGGCTATAAATTCGCGCTGAATTAATTCTGTGTTAATTAATTTTTCCATATTGTTTGTATACTAGAATATTTGAAGGCCAACTTCATTTTCGTATCATAGTGCACCTTTATATGTAAAAATTAAAAGTGTATTTAAAACGTACCTGCATAATACATGCTTTTAAAATATTTATAACCAATTGAAATATTTGAATAAAATAATAATAATAATTTGTATATCATTCAACTCACATGTATACATGTATACAGTTAGGAGCATAACTGATCACACACACTTTAGATCAGAATAACTTTTTTATGAACGAACTAAACGACTTCACTCACAACCTTCTCTGTAAGGCTAGAAGAATTAGTTTAGTAAATGACGCCTAAATAATATGTTGAAAAAATGCATTTGGTCGGAATTGTGAAAAACAATAGTAAAAATTGATTTTTACAACTTTTTTATCTGGGCCAATAACGAAAATTTAATAGATGTGTTTGGTCAACTCGTATAAATTATATATGCTCTGAAAATTTCATTGGAATTAGTTAATTGGTTTACGAGTTATAAACGATCAAAAGTGGTAAAAATTCCAATTTTTCAAGATTTTCGGCCCTTTTACCAGTTTTGATCGTTTATAACTCGTAAATCAATTAACCAATTTCAATGAAATTTTCAGAGCATATATAATTTATACGAGTTAATCAAACACATCTATTAAATTTTCGTTATTGGTCCACTTAAAAAAGTTGTAAAAATCAATTTTTACTGTTGTTTTTCACAATTCCGACCAAATGCATTTTTCCAACATATTTTTTAGACGTCATTTACTAAACTAATTCTTCTAGCCTTACAGAGAAATTGAAATCGTTTGGTCCATTCATAAACAAGTTATTCTGATTTAAAGTGTGTGTGATCAGTTATGCTCCTAACTGTATTATATGTACACAGATGGCAAAATAAAAATAAAATGAAACAAACAAGTAGATAAAAAGGAACATTATATTTTTGTTAAACCATGTATTATTGTACTCGCATATTCTTGAGTAATAATAGTGTTAATCAAGTTCTTAAGTAATAATAGTATCTTATAAATATATCACAAAGTTTCATCAATGAATTCACCGTTTCATTTTCGAAATGCTGATGCAAATAACTATGCAGCTAACATTAATTTAGTATGAACTCTCGGCGATGACTAATCTTCATAATTGAGAAGTCCCGTATAAATGCATGAAAGATAAGATACTTTTTAATTCTGTCACGAGATTTGAATAGAACGTGAAGGTTCAATGAATAATGTGACAAACTTCTGAGACCAACCGGAAGTAATTTGACAACTTATTATACGAAGTACAATTCATTCAACGTACTCCATGTCTTCCTCTTATATTTCATGTATTATTCAGCGCTCCGCAACCAAAAACCTATGTACTAGTTCACCTCATTTCCATGAATATCATTTTCGTTGGAAAGAAGAAACTGTCAGCCTATGCAAACGAAACGGCACTCAACGAGATGCTTATTATAAACATTACAAAATGCGGCGGACCGTAGGAATTAATCCGTAGACAGTTTCGGGTGGGTACTTGCGTTTCGACAGGCTAGCAAATAATAAAACTGACAACTGGGCGATAGTGGTTTCCGGGATGGGAGTGACAGAAGGGGGAGGGGGGCGAGATGCAGCAGTAGCATGTAGGGATTAGAATGTAAATTAACTTCGAGTCCCGTCACAATGCGACCTAATCTCGTTATGTTTACGAAATATGATGCTGATGGAGTGCTTGTCAGTCACTTTCGGTGATAGCAGGCGGCACCCATTGGTTAGGGAGCGGCAGTTGAATACGGACCAGGGGAGATATCGTTATTTATGTAAGTGTCCCCGGAACTCTCCTTCGAGCTCACACAAAAGCCCAGTTCCGTGAATCATGCCGGGTTATTCTAATCCGGAATATTAATAAACCGTCGTCGTCACGAAGATTTGTCGATAATGTTCTTTCGGTGTTAAAAGAGTTAATTCCACGGTCCGCGCTGCACGCTGGCTAGACACGCATCCATTCGAGAATAGAATGGGAAGATCCATTTTTATCTTGCGGGACGGCACACTTAACATAGGCCACCCAAAATTTGTTTTCCACATTCTTGCCACTGTTCGGGAGGGATACACTTGAGTCATTTTTTATGTGTTGGGAAACGCG
This sequence comes from Lasioglossum marginatum, assembly GCA_028455795.1. Classification (NCBI taxonomy): domain Eukaryota; kingdom Metazoa; phylum Arthropoda; class Insecta; order Hymenoptera; family Halictidae; genus Lasioglossum; species Lasioglossum marginatum. The sequence goes on from CM052246.1 coordinate 3,425,073, forward strand.
TTGGAAGCCGCGTAAAAATAAATACAACGTGCGTCAATACTGCACGACAGATAGAATTTACTTGAAAAATCATGCAAAAGGAGCATGACGTGTCAGAAGCTTGAGAAGAAATTGTTTATTTATTTCCGCTTTACTTTTGGATTGAGCATCGAGTTTTATGCACTGGTTTAAGATGTGATCAACTGTAAGTGCATTTTCTCTCCGTAACTGTGAAAACTTCAGGTCTGCAGAGTGACAGTTGTAGAAGAGGTACTACATTCTAATGGAATTTCCACTTTTATTAGCATTGCAGGTGTTACTTTTGCACATTTTGCAGTTTCAACTGGAGTCCAATTAACTATTTGAAAACACCTGCAGTCGGTCTCATAATTAATGGCACACACTTTCCATCAGAATAACTTTTTCATTAATGGACCAAACGGCTTTAGTTTTTCTGCCAAGCTAGATGGATTGATTTACTGGATGATATGTGATGAAAGTTTCGGAAAAATTTCGGTTAGTCTGAATTACGGAAAAAATAGTGTTGCTTTCCACAACTTTTTCACGATGATCACAAACCTTTATCGAATCTAATGATACCAGAAAGAACACCGGATATTACTCAGCAATATAACCAAATCGGCAATGAAGTTTTATAATCGCAAAATAACATACTCGATTAAATAACAGAATGCTCGATTATGTTCAAATATTAATAACTAGACTGCGGATCTTTATGCACTTATGGCTTATGAAAATCTTCAGAAAAGGCTGGAATATAAAATTCGATAGAATTTTGTACTATTTTTATTTGTTTTAGATCTACAAAGACTGTTCCCATTAAAAATAGGATTTTATTTCATTCCACCTTCTTAGAATTTGTCGACAAAAATTGGAAAATGCATAAACATCCGCAGTCTATTAATAACTATACTAATTTATATGAAATGAAATGAAATCTGTGCGGAAGTGCATACCTATTTGAAAAGCTTCTGCAATTTAAGAATTTACAAACAATTTTCTTAAAACACTTGAAATTCGGTAATAAATGAACGCTGTTTCAAACCAGAGGTCAAATGACCCATTTTAGATTTTTTATGTGACAATTACTGAGATAAAGGCATTTACATGGGAATTGATTGAATACATTTTTTGACTCCAGTATATATTATAGTAAAAATCGCACAAAATATAAATAAATTTAATTTTGTTATTTTTATAATACCATACACATTAGTCACTTTTGATGGTCGGTAGGAAGCGTATTGCTGTAAAATCGTTCGACTTTCGATGAAGTAGATTACTTCGCGGGTGTACAAATAAAAAAAGAACAATACTGAAGCCTCATTCTTCAGATCTTTAAAGGAGTAGACTCCTTTTTCCAGAATTGCAAGAGTGCGGGATTCGCGTTCTCATTTCTCGATAATATAAAAATGGGGTTTTTCAGCAGCCAAGAATGCTAGATAAAAGATCGATCTAGGTCGCTATCGCCCTCAAAAATCCCATTTTTATGTTTATGAGACGTAATTTGCATTATTCGGCAGCATGTAGCTATGAAAAAAGCTACATGCGCAGTTGTATAATGCAAATCACGCCTCGTAATCGAAAAAATAGGACTATTGCGGGCGATAGCGTCCTAGATCGATGTTTTATCTAGCGTTTTTGACTACTGGGAACCCCCATTTTTGTATTATCAAGAAATGAGAACGCGAATCCCGCACCTTTGCAATCCTGGAAACGAGTCTACCGCCTTAACTACGTCGGACAACAAACATGTTACGACTTACACAGAATTTTGAAATCGACTTTTATCCGACTTTTCGGCCTAAATAGCCCACTGTGTAACGGGCAGACAAAGAGGATGGCGAGCCGATTGTTCCCAAAGAGTGGAGTTTGGGATTAATCGAGCGTGTAACTAGTTGTTCCGCATCGATCGTAAAGTAAATCGCCATTACGTAATGAAAATGTGACCGAAACAGCCGCTGAAAACTAGGTTTCAGCAGGTGCCATTAATGCGCGTATCGCATGAATCGCGCGAAAGACGCATCTGATAGAAGGTTAAATAGCGACAGCGCCGTGACACGCAACACTGACCGGCCGGGTCGGCCGGCCAACTGTTCCTGGCCAACGAATAGAGTCACTACGCCGCGACAACTTGACATGTTTGTACAGAGGCCACATGATGATCATACCAGCATTAACAAATAGCGTACTACCCACAGGGTACAGGCCATACACGGCACCACCACACACGCGCGCTTCTGAAGGGAAGTTCATCATGGACAGGTGGTCACGAATCATGGTCGCCCTGTCCGCTATGTCGGTTCCTCTCACACGCTCCGTCAAGCAATTAAGGTGGATGGAGAGGCGGATGGACATTAGCTACTTCGTCTGGAAAACGAATCTTCCGGGACGGAGCGGCACCTTCTTAGAAATAACGCTTACGGAGAACAAACAACGGCTCTTTGTATCAAGGGTGTGCCACTTCGAATTACCGCCCTCATTCCAGCCAATATTATTCATCCTAACCGAAAGGTCGACTAAATCATGTTATATGGAGTTCGAGTTAGAACACTGGGGATGTCTTTCCACCTGGAACTCGGCTCCAACCAAGTTTTTCCCATACAATAACAATAAATATGAATTATGTTCATTCATTCTGATCCTTTAGTAAACTATTGGGGCCGATGCGGCCTTATTCAAATTTATACTAATAATTATTTGATGTGCAACTATTAACGATGTAACGATTTGTGGATGACATTTTACTATCTCACTACGAATCATTTCATTTTTGAAATACATTGTAAACAGAAATAAAATTTTATTTTTTTTTTAATCGTTTAGGTTACGTATCCCTTCTCAGGTTATTGGTGACCGTAATGGGTTTGTAACAGTGATGGCTCAGTTCAGTGTGTATTGTGATTCTAAATTTTTTTTTTAGATGATGTAAAGATATCCTTCAGGAATGCTAAAGATTTAGCACAAGATTTTTCATCTTCAATTTTATTTCTTGTTATCAATATTAAAGCAGTCAAGCGACTCTAGATATACAATAAATATAAATAAAGAAATTCTAGTTATGGTCGGGAAACACTATTATAGTCCGCAAATGTATTATATCATATATTCTTCAAATGTCATATATTCTTTTTATACAAGTGGAAAAATATACTTATTATGTGAACCGTTCGCAGACGAAATCGATTAACCACTTTTCCAATTTTCTGACATGTTACTGCCAGAGCAGTTCATTAATATTTAACTTTTTATATTCGAAATGAATTTCTTTAATAATTGCGCTTAATATCACCAAATGACAAATTTGAAAGAACGTATTCATCCATTTTCATTACTTCTTATTTTATGGAGTTAATCCATTTGGCAAATGAGCGACTCATGTGATGTTTGATTAAAATATGGTGTTCATTTACTAGTTCGTCGATGGTATAAGACATTCAAAAATGGAGACGACAATCTTATAAATGAAGACCTCGAACGATTGTTGATAGAATATGCTGATCACTAGACTGCGGATGTCTATGCAATTTTTAATTTTTATAGTTAACCCTCATACGCTCCCTAGAAATAATTACATATATGAATCTACGATAATATTTCAACCATTTTTGTTTTACACTTTAAATCAACAGATTATGTTTAATTTTTAACGTGACATTTTAAAGAAATATATCTCACAACTCACAACACACGGAGAAATAAATCAATCGTTTTACAATATGCAAAAAATGTAAATGGGTGAATTTTCATCCCGAGGAACGTACGAGGAAATTAATCTTTAAGCAAGTGGAATCAAATAGAATGTTATTGTCAATGACAATGGCCTTTGTAGATACGAAATTAATCAAAACCGTACCAAATTCTATTGAATTTTGTATTCTAATATCTTTTGAAAATGTTTGTACGCCATAAATGCATAAAGATTCGCAGTCTACCGATCGCAATGGTGCTTATCTCGATCAATAAATTTTGCTATTTAACATTGCTATTGAAAATCACACTGTAACAATGCCTGCATTTTTACTGATGATTATACGAAATGTGTGGATGGAGCATGAATGTCGCATGCGATAGTTGTCTCGTGGTTCTACGGGGAGCATACTCGAAGAGAAATGGTGTACAAGCTATTTCGGTATTCGGGCAGAAGTCCCACTTCAGACAGAATATAATTTCTCTTTATTGGTCATAGTACGTCGTTTCCCTAGTGGATAAAAGCGCGGAGATAAAGCCAAAATTCTTTTGATATCGGGGATACATATCGCGGGGCGGAGGGGGGAGGGAGAAAGGTGAGGGACAAAAGGGGGTATGTCTTTCGTTGAAACGGTTCCTCACCCTTATCTCGAACTACCAAGCAAGCTGTATTAGCCGACGGCATCTTGATATCATCCCGAGGAACTTGCCAACTCCTTTATACAGACATTTATTTCCTGGCGTATCTGTTACGGCCAAGTGGCAGTCCCGCAGATTGTACTACTTTGCTTTGCGTCAACCTACGTTCTTTGCTCCAACCGCTCTCCATTTCTCCCTCCAAAGAACTTGAACGACCGAAGGAAAACATAATCGTGAGTCATCCGTTACTGCTGCGCGCGGTCTAGTAATTACTTTATAGATGAAACTTCGTGAAAATTATGGCTCCTTTACCTCGCCACTGCCTTACGTAATAGTTAAGGAAATACCCGTGCCACTATCTCAATGGTTTATCGATTAAATATTCCGTTCGAAACTCTGTTATAATCTTAAATAAAATGCGACTGAAATATTATCCACACACGCCCCTCAACCTATAAGCAAAACCACCACTGACAGAAGTTAGCACGTTCGTTACCAACATTTTCATCGATAAAAATCTTCTTTCATTGCTACTTTATTGTTATAAAAATATACAGACAGAATATGTTTATTCAGATTTTTACTGATTTTTTAATAATATGTGTCCACACAGTAATGAATTTATCAACTAATTCTCTATGAGCGTATTAGACAGCGGATTTTTATGCATATTTTTACCTGAATTGCAACAAACTGAAGTGGAATAGAAATTTATTTTCTTTGTTAATATATTTGATAGGTTGAAAATAATGTAACAGTACTTCAAAGTTCTTCCAATTTTAGAACTTTTTTAAATTTGACCTACTCATTTTTGTCATAAATAAAACGAAATTAGTTATAAAAATGACAGAGAATATATTTCTTCAGATTTTTAGCAATTTTTTAATAATATATTTTTAATAATATATTTTTAATAATATATGAGATGTATATTCAAATTTTGGAACTAATCACTTTCTCCTCTTATTAAATATGAACAAAATGGTCCTCAAGTTTTAAACCTTTTTAATGAAGCATTTGTAGTTTTCTGTTTCGAGATATTTCAGTCTTATCTTTACTTGTATGTAGAACACACTGGCAAAGTTTGTTGGGAAAACTGTAGGACACGTTGTTATAGCACAAAGACGACTTTATTTCTATAAGTGTAAAGAGCACATGCTATTTAAATTGTATTCAAACATTTCTTAAATAAGAAAAAATAAATATTAATTTGTTTACTTCCCCATTGCTGCAGATATTGAGAATTTGAAGATTTTCTGAACAACTACTTTTTAAACACATGTAAAGGTAAATATATTTTTGGTTCTCATTTTTCATTTTCTATAATCGAATTAAACATTTAGAGAATAAATATTGATAACATTTAAATGTTTTAAATAAGTTAATATGTATAAAGTAAAATAAAAACACACAAAACATAATTTGGTTCTAAACTAAACCTATTTTCTCTTGTTGAAATCCAAATAATAATGGTTATAGATTTTATATTAACAATTAGGGCAATAGTAACCGCAGCCATTTTGCGGTCACTTATAAGTATCTGAAATTAAAAATATTTTAGTCAAAAAAGTAATTGCTATCCTATGTTTTCCATTTTGATTATCTTGAAAATTCAATTCTGACTAATTAATAGACTGCGGATGTTTATGCAATTTGCAATTTTTGTAGACGAATTTTAAGAAAGTCGAATTATATAAAATCTTATTATCCGTGGTAGTACCGTTTTTAGATTTGAAATAATTTAAAATCGTAGTGAATTCTGTCGAATTTTATATTTCAGAATCATTTGAAAATTTTCAGAACCCATAATTGCATAAAGATCCGCAGTCTATTAATTAAACGTGGCTATAGTTCAAGTCTAACGAGTAGTTAACGGTACTTGAAAATGTTAATTTGGTATTGGAATGATGGAATATACGGTAATGATAGTGCACTTTTCAAGAATTCATTCAAGGAGTACGGTCGGCCGAGCAACAGAAACGTGTTATATTATAGGTGCTACCTGTCCGAGACGTTCCATGAAAAACATCAGCCGCAACAACGGCGTACAATAAAAATCATCAAGAACCGGTAGAATACATTACAATTTGCAGGACAAAAATTTATGACCTGTCCGAACAGCCCGCCCAGTAATCATCAACAAGAGTACCAGTCAGCCCAGCACCTTTTGGTCCTTTTCGACCAATGACAAAGACCAAGAGGACATTAGTGGATCCTCTTTTGTAAGATGCCGCGGAGATGGAACGGACGAAAAAGGCAAGTAATTTTAATTTCATTTTATTAAGAAAGTGAGTTACGCGATCGTATCGACAAAATGTTAATTAATGCGGAATAAAAAATGTTTCATCCGATGTGCGAAACAGTGTTCATTAATTAAAATGCAATTGAGGAAGGGGTGCCGCTACAAATGAGAGAAATTCAATTCGTTCGTGTTATTAATGTCTGCTGTTTTGGTATTCTCCCTGGCAAAGAAAGTAAAAATAGAAAGGAGATTATTTTGCGATATCTTGAAATACAGTCAGTCGAAGAAGTCTCCGTACACCCTTCAAATGATGTAATTTTTTGAAAGAGGACAAATAGTGTGTGAAGAAAATTGAATTCACAAAAATTGCGAAAAGAATAATATATATTGCATAACCTTTTCATCTGTTTGTAATGAAAATTTAAAAATACTTGCAATGAGATGATCACATAAGGGTAACATCAAGGACAAAATTTCTACCCTTTACTAATCTCGACCGTCGGTGTATTATATCTTTTAAACTTTGGTTTCAGTAAAATGATTGACCATTAAAATAAATTTTTTACATTAAACCTAAAAAGTTGTATAAATAGTCAGGCGGCAAAAAGTTCGATGAAAGTTTTGTCTATTTGTTTTCAGGAAAATGTTTAACACGCTGCAAAATGGGATTTTGCAGTTTTATTAAAAGAATATCGGAATAACTCTAAGGCTACAAATGATATAATTACAAGGTACAGCGCCCAGATCAATTACAGACTTAAAAGCATTAATAACTGATGCGTTTCGATCAATTATGCTCGACGCTCTTCAATCTGTAATCGATAATTGTAAGGCTAGACTACCACATTGTGTTACTTCCGCTGACAAATGCTTTGGGAATCTTATTAATTAGCTTTTTGAATCTTAATGAACCTCTTGCAATCAAATTTTAATATTTTCTGGTGCTTTTACTTTGTTTTAAATGACATTCCTATGGTTCTTTCATTTTCCATAAATCCATATGTCCGTTCATCAATGGTCTTGGTACTGTTTAAATTATTAGTTATCGTTTCTGTTTATATATTTTCTCAATTCATATTTTTTATAGTGAATGTTCCTGCTGTATCGTCTGGTATAAAGAAATTCAAAGCAGTAAAAAGTAGCGTTTATGAATTAAAATTTGAAGATGAAATTAAGATATTTATTCAAAGGTTTATTCAATCACATGATAAGTTACGTCCAAAATGGCAAAAATGAGAATGGAAAAGATGTTATTGAATAAATCTATGAATAAATATTACAATTTCATCTTTGCATTTTAATTTGAAAACGAACTTTCGTTCCAACCTCATATTTTACTCCAGTTTGTTGCAGTTAAGGTAAACAATTTTTATTTTTATAATATCCTTGAAAGAGTTGACCTTGATATCATTTGCGCATCCACTTGGGAACAAACTAAGTGCGCTGAATTACTAAATCCTCGAAACAAGCCGAACCGCGCTTGAAAATTGTCTCGTATAACAAACTGTTACGATGATAACTGCAATTAAACATGAAAATGGGATGGCGTGTGTGCAGTCGTTCGGCGCACTCGTGCAAATTTGGATTCCATTCTTTGGGTGACAAGGTCGGGAAAGGAATTAGCAACGTTATTCAGCTGGCAAAAGCACAAGGGACTGCAGAAGGGGGAAGTAAATCTTATTGTGCCGGTATACTGGGATCATTAGTCATGACCTTTGTGCGAGTGAATACGAAGATTAGTTGGTAGGCGTTTCTATGGGCTGGATGCTGAAGTCCCTTGATACGGCTGAGCACCTGGAGAATCCTTTTCGGTGGAATTTACGCAGAATTTACGGGCCGGTGGAAAAGTGAAAAACCGGGAACGGATCTGAGGACACCCTGTTGCGGTCTGCTAATGAGAAGCTTCACGGGGCGTTCGTCTTTCATTCTGGACACGTTGACACGTTCCTGCCGGAACTGAAGACGACGCACAAATGGTCAAACATCTGCCACACATTCACCGTGTCCTTATCCTGACCCGGACGATGTTGTTCGTAATAACTGCCACCTGTGCTAATTTAATAGTGGTGTGCATGATCCTTCTCAATTAACCCTCGGGCAACGGGCGATTTTTATAGCTATATAATTGGCAATGCTTAGGACCGCTCTAAGTAATAATTTTTAAAAATTTACTTTTGATGATATCTCATGTAGACACTAAGTAGTCTGTAGTCTTTCCGATATCCTCAATGAAACAGCTATTCATTCAACACAAATCTCAATTTGTGGCACTTAAATGACAATTTGGATGTTCCCGGTCAAAAATGACTCCGGCACAGCACTCGGAGGGTTAACTCTTGTTAAACCTTGCACTATAACATCCAGTCAGGCTCGCGATGTTCGAACCGAATCCAATAAATATTTATACAGTTTTCTTTCGATATAAGACGATGACGTTTTTCCCTCGCAACCAGAAAATCTCTATCCCCTCTTCTACTTTCGAAAATCTTTATTAATGATGTACCGACATTTCGAAAAACAAAAATAGCCTTATATGTTGATGACACAGCTATACAGGGTGTCTCGAATTTAAATGGCAAAACTTCAGGAGCGTGTAGGGGATCGAAAAACTAAGACCAAAAGTCTTTTTTTGCTTCATTTTGGAGAAAATCGCAACATGAAAAAATAACTGGACAAGAAAGAATTATTCCTCCTTCGATACCATTTGAATAATGCCATAAATATTTTTGGCGTCGTTGAAAATAAAAGAGATATTTAGGTGGCCTACTTTAGCTGAGACACCCTGTATATTTATGAACTCGATTCATTGAACTGATTCAGCGACAGAATTTCTGCATGTTTTAAACAGTACGATATCGTTTCAAAAAACGAGACAATAAAACGTTGCGTATAGAATTTCTGCAAAGATAGCGACGCTTTACACACTGACGTTTATTTCCCAACATTCAATAGTAGGAATAGAAGCAGTGGGCTTGATGTACCGTCAATATTTCCATCAATATTGAATAACCTATTCAATTTCTTGGTTTATAAAAATCATGTCCGCTTGTCTCCGGGGCTAAGTTATGAGAAAGTCGAGGCTGCTTTCCTAAAGTAGCTGAACGTATCTCGTGACACGATCGATGTGTGCGTCGTGTAAAAGGTGAAAGAAACATGTACCACTGTCGTTTTATATCATTCAACTTGTTCAGCCTACACGGGAACGTAAAATAAATTGACGCAACTCACCGTAGAACACAAGACGACGATATGTAACGCGATCGTATCATAAACCGTGAGGTGTCGAGCGATCGACTCTACAAATACGTGTCTCCCTGCTGATCGAAGGGTTTATACATAGAAAATTACAGAATTAAATACCCACGCATACGGGAACGCCATAAACACTGTTTTTTAGATTTCAATAAAATTCTCCTCGCTATATCTACTTTCATGGTATATGTCTATACAAAGAAAATGACCGTCTTTGACGATAAATACATTAAATTATTATAAGAATTTCTCTAAATTTTTATAAAGATAACTTAACCCACTATTGCATGAATTTTTATGGCGAGTTGAGAAAAATATATGTGACTGTTAGTCTACTGAATGCTAGTCGTCATGAAATAAATAATAAAATTTTATTAGAAAATGTTATTTATTGCATTTTATGACTGTTCCTGTATGGGAATTTTATACATACGCGGTTTTATTAGTTTTATTAGTAAGCGCAATGTTCCCACTTGGAACCAACATGCTCAGAGTCTTCAGTATTGTCTACTTAATTTACTATATGTAGAATATAAAACATTTGAAATTTAAGTCCCCAATTGGGAACGGAATTGAAAATTCCTCTAAAATTAAATTATGATAAAGGTGAATATATAAATCCCTATTTATTCACAAGTTAATATTTTCCATAAATTAAACAGCGGATTTTATACGTTTATAACAACAATGATCAGAGTCCGATGTACCTGGGAAAACATTTGAGTAATGCTCCATATGATTTTGAAAAATGATTACTTCTCACGAAGTATATTTACATTGTACAACAATGATCAAGTTGCAATTAATGCAGATTATTTTCATTTTGCACAAAAGTCCATGAAACTTCCACCGGATCAAAATAAAAATCTGGATATTAAGTAAAGAGAATTTACTTTTTCAGATTGACCATAAAGAGTAAGATTATTTTCGAATTTATTTTATGGACAGATGACATATTTTATTTATACATCGTCAGCATGTTTACCCCTCTGTATGCTATGCCGGAGTCATTCGTGACGCGTACTTTTATACGAAATCAGTAAAGTCGCGATTTCTATCCCTAACAGTCTCCACGATTACTTTCCCTTACCTACTCACTCCACTGAGCAGTGTAAACATGCCGCGTATTTGATCTCGGCTCGGGTATATCGGTGTGAACCACTACTAATCCAATTACAAAATTTCTTTATTTTTCATTATTTTTTATGGGTCTTTCACCAACTTATTTCTGGCATCATTCAAGAACAAAATATAGTAAAAATATCAGAAAAATGTAAAAATAAACTTGCAGTTTATTTAAAGATAGTCAAATTAATTTTATATACTTTGTTGTCCATAGTCACACTGCACAGTGTAATATCCACAGCTTTCATGAAGGGAGTGCGTTGCATTTACCAAAATATTTAAACAATAGTAAACAAATATTTAAACAATTTCCAAGATAATTTAAAAAATAAGTTTCTATCTATGTTTCTTGCAATTTATTTCAAAGTATCTATTTTGAAAATATTACAAGCAATAACAAGCAGTAATTGTTGCAATAATATCGTTCAAAGGACAGGTATTTATGAGAGATGAAGATTTCCTGTCCACTTTTTAAAAAATGATTGAAGAATTCGAACAAACGCGGAATCGAGAAACCATGAGCTTCGTATTTTTATAAAACTGACATGTAGTAATAGTAAGTCGGTATCGATACGGTAAAGAAACCTGATATTCCATTACATTCCGTTTCCTACATGCGAGAGACCTGTAACGACAGGAGTCGACGAATGAAACCGAAGACTCTCCGACATCGAGAACTGTTAGATATTCGGCGCAGCTAAAAAGCGTCCGCGTTGACGCTGCGAACTTTTATTCGGAAACGTAAAACGAAGAGACATCTTTAGTAACGTGACACACAAGTATCGTTACATCTGCTCTGGAATGAATCGAGTGAAACAGCGGCGCCGAGAGATAACATTATCTATTGTACGATCCTCTAGCTTTCTGGAAAAATGGCAAAATATGTAGAGACTCTGACAAACACCTTCACTTACACCGCAAGTGTTACAGTATGATAAGCCGATACAGTGCTGTCTCGTATTTAAGGAAACATGACTTGGTTACGATGTTGCCATACTCCCTTTCCATGTTTCATTTTACGTACAATTTACAATACGAAGACTACATTTGCTGTACCTGTAGATGCAATTCTTACTGAAAATTAAGCGTTCAGATCCAGCTTCGCAAAAAATTATTATCGCTATTAACACTTTGCACTCGGAGCTATTTTTACTCGAAAATTAAACATTTCTTCCGACCGGGAGTCTTGGAAAGAATATATATTTCATGTGGCAATATTTTATATTTATTTTAGAATAAAATTTTATGATATTAAGATCAATAATTAAGATTATTATAAATTTTAATGAAAATCTAAAATTTTATAAATGAGGCTTAAACTCATTGTACTATTCTGCCATATTAAAATTTAATAATAATAATAGGTATTTCATTATATGAATGAGTAATTACATTACTCGAAAATTAGACATTTCTTTGATTTCATTCTATATGATTCTTTCATTTTATGGATATGAAATTGATGTAATACCTCATACAATACTTAAAGGTTTAGTAATTGATTAGATACCAATATATTTAATAACAGCGGTTGAGTGGTGACTCTGAGTCATAGGGGGTGTTAAGGGTTAAATATTAATTTACTTACTTTAATTAAAATATTTTCATTCCACATGATTCTTCTCATTTTATACGGATGAAATTGAACATGTTTAAAGTCACCATTTAATTGCTCATTTTCATAAACAAGATGATAATAGGTATTTATAGAAGCAAAAGGAGTTATTATAATTCTTTCTCTCGTCCGTACACATTAACTTCAAGTTTCTTTTTCTACTTATAAGTCGACTGTGGGGGTTATAAATTTATAACAAAAATAAATAGGTGAAATACGAAATTGTGAAGACATTAAGAAATAAATTTTTATTTAGCTGCTGTTCCCTACAATCGACTCAGAAAATTTTTATTTGCATGAAGATCGGCAGTCTACTTGTAAGTTTATTGTTCGTGGTAAAAAGTTAAACAAGTCTACATATCGTCGTTACGCTTATGGATGGAATGCAAAATAATATCAGTATTCAAACCACAAGAAATATATTATACGTTCTTCTAGTTACCATGATGGAGCAGTTAAGAAAAATCATGCATTAATAATAGGTGTTCGGGTTTGCAAAACTGGATTTACATAAATCAATATACCTATGGAAAATGTATCAAGAGAGTTAATATCATTCATATGACTTGGATACAGATATTCTCTTGAGATAATAGCACAATATGAATAAAAATTTAACATTTACAAATGAGTTTCTTATCGCCTTTCTGTAACATGACGCTGCTAAAGGCACGGTTAGTATAAGGATCAGTAGCGTGTCTCTATCTTTATGGTCGCAAGATTTTCATTTTCTTTGCATTATTTTTTATGGATATATCTATGTTCTGGAACCGCCATCTTCATGTATAATAAACATTAGATTGAGAAAAATAAAACTATGAAGATATTAAGTGGATTTAAGCATAACTATTATACTTTTATTTAATAATTAATGTTGTTAAAGAAGAACATATATTTTCATTTGATTTCTGTCTTTTATAATTGATTGGAGGAAATTTTGCATAAAGATCCGGAGTCGTAAAGTAGAAAAAATTTAAACTACGTTAATACATTATTTTTATATGTATAAAAAAATAGCTGTATCGATACTTCTTTGGTTCACTATACTTTAGGAAACTATATTACTTATTATTAGACTGCAGATCTTCATGCAAAATAAAAAGTTTGTGCATCAATTGGAAGACAGAAGATTAAATATAAATTAATAATTTTCATTAATAATTTTAATGTAGTGAGAATAATATACATATTAATACTCTTAAAGTTTTCTGATCTTTTTACTGTTTTGTTGTTGAGTCTACTTGTCATACACATTTTGTTCTTTACAGTTTTACAATATCCGCGTGTTGATATCATTTTATATAAAGCACGAGAGTTTTTAGTAATTTCCATAAAGTTTTCGAGGTTTTTTCATATTTTTATCAGTTCAGAATTTAGAACAGCAGCGTGGAAAACACTTCGCAAAGCGAAATAAATTCACCGCAGGAAAAAATTGTTACGAACTTGCAGTCTTGGCGGAAATTTTTCGTAGTGGTGCGACAAACGCATAAACCGTAACCAACATTATACTTATGAATCTGTCGCCGCGACACGTTCGTTGCTGCTAGAACTAGTTTGCGTTGATCTCTGAGATCTTGCAATCGTTTATACTTCACGAATAAACACATAACATAGAGTGATTGTGATATTATTAATGACTAGGTTGAGAATTTTATGGATTTATATGACAATAACGAATTGGTGCGATTTAAAACATGCGGTCCCACTCTCTGCTAATATTTATTAACGTGTCACTATTAATAATACAACTATTTAGATGAAATTTTACTAACTCACTACGTTTTTATCTACCATTGCAATACAAACCAAATATTAAATTTAATTTAATTGAATAATTGCATTTTTGAAGTACATTTGGATGATTCAAAATGATTAATAAAATCACGCTGATTTCAAAGATGTGTGAATAATTATGCGAGCCACTCAATAAATGAATTACACGAGTTTCTCAATAAATTGTTTAAAAGCAATATAGTTTATAAGAAATTTTTAGAATCTATAGTGTAACACCTGCTTTCGAAACTATTAATCAATCCTTATGTCAATAACCAAAATTTTCTACGATATTCAATGATGTTGCACTTTAGATTTTCAACGCATCAATTAATCTGTGATCATGCAAGAACATAAAAGTCTGCAATAATCTTATTTGCCAACAAAAAGATTAAAAAAGTTTTAAAAAGAAATTAATCCCTTGCCGTATATCATTTTCTTTACTGTGATTAAAACGTATTTGTCCCGGAAAGTGTCGTAGAAGAGAAAAGACAATTTATATTTTTTATATGGCCACATTTATTTTAATGCTTTAATATTGATTGCAAACGAATCAAATTTTATTTCAGTTAAAAAGTAAGGCGTAACACGGCTCGTTAAGGGAATAGACTTCTTTTTCCAGAATTGCAAGGATGCGGGATTCGCGTTCTCATTTCTCGATAATACAAAAATGGGGTATTTCAGTAGTCCAAAGCGCTAGATAAAAAAGATCGATCTAGGGGCGCTATCGTCCTCAAAAGTCCTATTTTTTCGTTTACGAGGCGCAATTTGCATTATTCGGAAGCATACAACTGCGCTTGTAGGTATTTGCATAGCTACGTGCTGCCGAATAATGCAAATTACGCCTCATAAACGAAAAAATAGGACTTTTGAGGGCGATAGCGGCCTAGATCGATCTTTTATCTAGCGTATTTGACTACTGAAAAACCCCATTTTTGTATTATCGAGAAATGAGAATGCGCATCTCGCACTCTTGCAATCCTGGAAACGAGTCTACCGCCTTAAAATACGGCAAGGGGTTAAAAAGTGGGAACCCGGATATGTATCTGGTTATTGACATAAAGGTTATTCAGCGTTTTTTACAATAGAGTTCAGTCATTAGAAAGCCTATTAATAGGCTTCCGGCAGGTAAAGTGTTAAAATTCTATCGGCCACTGCATGTTGGACTGCAATAAGGGGCGTGCGACACTGTTGAATAGGGAAACGTAGTTTCGCTGCCTGTTGAATTATGCCCTGTAAGGGGTTCAATCTAGGTATCATCGTCCGTGTAGCTGACGGAGACGTCCGTCACGGGAAGGTTAATCGAGCTTACGTGTTGCTGTTACGGTTATGATCCGACATCGATCGATGAAGAGTGCGTATACTGGCGTATACCCTAAGCCTCGACCGATGCGACGCAACGAGACGGGACGGGACGTTCCGTCAACTTAACGCGTACCTAACAATGAGACCTCGACTTGCTGGAATCGGGGTGTACGCGTTAGGACACGACGAAGTAGTTAGCCGGTTCCAGGAATGAATTCTCGCTCGGTTTCTCGAACGTGAACGCGAACTCGGTGACCATATCGAAGCTCCATCTGCGGCTACTGTGCCACGCCGACGGACGGACGTTTCGCCGATCGGCAATCTCTGCCGGATTATTATGCCTGTCCATCGGCTATGATCACCGCGAACACGCCGGTATGCCGACCTCATTAGCTGCTTCGAGTCCGGCTTAAGCCAATGAATAATGGGTCTCGGCACGGTGCCGCTGTCATGCTTGCTCATATCTTTCTCGAAAGATTTATTGTCTTCCTTTATTGGCTGCTCGCTAAGCACGCCTCACAATCCACGTTGTCAGGCCATGCATTTTTAGCGGGATGTCGCTTTCATTTTCGGAATCGTGCGCTCTGCTCACCGCTCCCCTTCAACTATCCGGGCAACATACGTTTCTATTAGTTAGGTGAATATTATGGATGGAAATCATTCTGTTCAATGCGCTGAAAAATTCCTGCTTCAGAATTTATTAGGTTATTTATTAGTTTATTTATTAGTTTATTTATTCATTTAACATTTGTCTCTGAGCTTTCGTTTCGTTGCTCACTGCTTTTATCTACATGTCTCTTAATTATTCATTGATTTATACTGTTACACTGCTATAAATAAAATATATTAACAAGCATTTTTTGGAATTTTTCGATATAAATAGTATTTTCGTTGAAAGTACAACAGTTTATAAATGTGTTTCAAACAAAGTGGAACGAATGATGGACCGTGAAAAAATGAGATTCGTTTATTTATACATTATATTTACATTCCAAAATTTAAATTCAAACTCCAAGTCACTAGATTCAAACTCCAACTTATTAGAAATTTCTGACCAAATAATTTAATTACTGACGAAACACTGTTTAAATTAACGTATAATATTTAATTGCTGATGTAAGACTGTTTAATATTGTGATCGTCATTTTATGGAAAGCAACAGAAGCTATTAATTGCATATGTATGATGTTTCCAATATCGGGAGGAATTTGCTTCGCGAAACGTGTGACAAAAGCAATGATAGTTGACACTGACGAGGTGACCATTTTCTTTTTTGCGCAGCGTAAAATAGTTGCCAGATGCACTGACTCTACATAATTCGTTCTACACATTTTTATATACATTAATAATATTTTATATACGTTTATATAAACATATAATATATAAGAGATCTTCAAGATTCTTAAATTATCTTTTTTAAATACATATGTGACCTAATAGTATGTTAAACAATGACCAAATAATAACTGTAAGTTGTAATGAAATGATTAAATAATATGTTAAACAATGTTATTACATTATCATATTTGACATTGAGAAATCAATGTTTAAAATTTGCAAGTAGTATCAGACTAAAATAAGTCTTACCTAATTTCTCAATTAAACATATTTCTACGATAAGTAAATCTTCGATGTACAACATTATGTTAGCTGTTCACTATATTGTGCAACTTAAATAATACTTTATGCTCAACATTCAGACAAACGTTTAAACCGATTGAAATTTAGCATTCATAATTTATGTTGGTGAACAATCATAATCGTATACGATAGTTGATTCACAAGTGAAACATGCGTAGAAAAGATGATATTTTAATTTTAAAAAGTGGTTGGAGAAACCGTGCAGTGCACAAAGAGGTTCGAGAATGCGCGTACTCTAAATTTCGAAGCCACTATGGTACACGCTATACCAACGCAGAATGTGATGTGTGCGATCTCATTTTAGACCAGGCATGTCCAAACTAAGCTGCGGAGCTTAGGCTTCTTCCACTGCTCTTTGTCGAAGATACGAACCTCGGATGCGGCTTGCTGCGCGTGAAACGATACCCGTCGAATATAAACGCATCTGTGGTAACCGACTGACTCTACAATCCATTTCTATGATCAAAGATGTGCTTACGAATCAGCTGTCGACACAACTCAATAGGTAACACTTCGAAACACCAGTAACCTTTGAACTAATTCGTAAGAAGCTCCTTTAACCCCTTGCCTTACAATATCGTGTCTGACTCGTGATGAAGATTCTGAACAGATTCTGATAAAAATGTATGTTAATAATTTCGTTTGAACCGAAATAAAATTCTATTTTGGTTTTGTTAATGTACAGCTATTGGAGAACGTATAGGCATATAATGGATATAAATTCCTTTTTTAGGAAATCATGATCTACAAAAAGGTTCTAATCACTCAAAACCGTAAAATAAATCGTAGAGCAAGGGGTTAATACTGAACATACTGAGCACCAAAGTGACTAGCATATATCGTTTTATAAAAATTACAAGACCTTGTTCAAGCAGTGGACGGAATTATAAAATATTACATATCAGAGAGTTTATATGCGAAAATAGTGATTTAAAATTGATCTCTTCGGAAATAGAAACCCAGTTTGAAAATGGTCGAAAATACAACGTACCCGAGTGAAACTAAGTGCCGTCATTTGTACGATTCTCAAAAGTCCCGGTATTTTAAGACTGGAACAGCTGTACGTAGGCCTATTTTCATCCAAATTTGTAACAGGTCCATTTAATCTGTGATTCATGGTGACTTGTTTAATCCTCGGACTGCGGACTAAGAAATGCTCGGGCGCATCGTGGATACTGGGTCAATTTCTGCGGTACACTTATATATACGCATATTAAAAAGCTATATGCTTAAAATACAAAAATAAGCATCGAATTAAACTTTAATTTTGTCTGTAATTTAGTCTCTCCATGAAGAAGACATAATTTATAGTAGATGTCAGTCATCTGGTTTATCAACACTGAAAATTTGTCCTACATTCGGTTAGTCTGAATCTACAATCGGAAATACATAAACATAAACAAAGCGCTCGATAAACAAGCGCTTAAAATACAAAAATAAGCATCGAATTAAACTTTAATTTTGTCTGTAATTTAGTCTCTCCATGAAGAAGACATAATTTATAGTAGATGTCAGTCATCTGGTTTATCAACACTGAAAATTTGTCCTACATTCGGTTAGTCTGAATCTACAATCGGAAATACATAAATGTAAACAAAGCGCTCGATAAAATGCGACTGCATGATAGTATTATTATATTTACACGTCGTCCGTTTTACGCGACTCAATTTGTACAACGAAACATTAACACTCCCGTCCGCGTAACTGTAATATTCTGTCACGCGGTCCCATCATACTTATTGCATTCTCCATATGGACGTGACAATGTCCCACGTCACTAATTGTTAAGGAAAGTATACCGGTTGCGATGATCACGGTCACGTCGGTATGCAGGCCTCATTAGCTGTTGGGAATCGGACTTAAGCCAATGAATAATGGGCTTCGTCCCAATGCTGCTGCTGCCGTGGCCGCTCGTATTTTTCTGTGCAGACTTATTGCGCTGACCCGCCAAGTCGCAATTATTTATAACGCCACTGCGAGAACACTTTTCTTGCTTTTTGACAGCGGAATAAGTTGCATGTATCAAGGCCAAGGAAACCCTAGATTTCCGTACTGGATTGCCAAGAAAGGAAACTACGTTGCGCACTATGTACATATAACCAACCGACTCCCACTGTCTATTATATTTCATATTCTCCAACTTTACACGTTGTGACACAATTTCAAACAACTTGATACATAATTTTATAAACATATCAAAAGTTTAAATAGCATAACTCCCACAATAATTATAAACTGAAATTTTATATTAAAGCAGCGACGAATTTTGAGAAAATATGATTATTATACACAAATTAAAAGAAAGTATTTATTTACTGTGACGACATACACGGCCACCTAAAAATAACATTTTTCTGCTGAGAAATTATTAACTATACATATAGTTAATAGTGCGAGCTTAATCATCAAAAATATTATGGAGCAAGAAATTAATATAAATAATTCATAATAATTATGAGACTGCGGATTTTATGTATTTATGACAAAAATGGGTAAGCACAATTTAAAGCAGTGGACATATTAAAATGATTTCAAGACATCAGTGTATTGGTTTCAGCTTAATCAGATAACTAGAAGAAGAAAGAAATTTTTATTTCGCTCCTCTGTCTTGTAATCAATGCAAACATTTCTTATTTTGCATAAAGATCCGCAGTCTAATAATTATATAACCAAAGAGTTCTCTTCAATTCTTTAAAAAATTGATTCATAATTATAGATACGATTACGAAATTATTTTTTCAATGTACAATGTTTTAAATAATGTAATGTAATACCTTTTTAATAGGTTTTAATTAAAACGTGAAACGTGGAACATTTTTGAAAATGTTTTGTTTGAACAGAATTTGCAAAATAGGCACAAATTTTTGTATAATATGAACAGATATCCCATCCATCAATTTTAAAAATGTTCTTGATCATTGTGACAAATGCTGAACACCATGCAATGAATAGTATCGAAAAGATATTAAACAATCATTATGATTAATATTTTAAATTTTCATTAAGGGCCCAAATAAAAAAGTTTTAAAAAATCCTTTTTCTATTTTTGCATGCAGCCTTGTAAATTGTAATTTTTGGAAAATCTTTTTTGCAGATCATTTAGTAAACCAATGCTTTCTAATCTTACAAAACATCAGGTTATTTGGTACAATTATAAAATAGTTATTCTGTTTTAAAGAGCGTACGGAGGCTTATTTCACTGAGTATATAACTGGAACGACAAAAAAGCTTTGGTGGCTGAGAGTAGTCATACGACCGCAAAGGATTAAAGACGAAAGACAGCTGTTTATTTCGATATCTGTTTTTAATTAATCAGGTTCCATACGGAGGAACAATAAACTAGATCACAGGTTAACGTTGTTTATGAATAACTGTAGGAGATATGCGATATAAATCTTGATAGAGGTAGGTAACAATAGACGCACAATGTCAAGTAGAAGGTTTTATGAAATAAAAGATGCGAATTTTTCTTGGGCATTGATAAACGCCCATGTAGCATCTGTGAATTACGTTTTCACGGGTAGCCTGTTACGATCCTTCTTTAATATTTCACAGACGTGCGTTCGGAACGCATAAATCGTACTCCGGTGTACTTTAAAGTACATTAGTAAATAAACGTTCCCGCGATATCTCTCAGCAACAGAATCTAGGTCTGACCGAAAACACTAAAAGTATTTTTAAGCGCCACGACTTTGTAACGTCATGTTTTGATAATATTCTTTGTAATTAACACGTTATTTTTAACAAGAACAATTATTAACAAGAAATGAGAATGCGCATTCTGCATTCTTGCAATTCTGGAAAAACGGGTCTACCCCCTTAATGTGAGTAACGCAGGCTTAAATGACCTGAAACACACGTTCTACTACACATTGCATAACACAACACATCTCGAAGCGTTATATATTATCGTAGCGGTCTATATGTCAACATTCGCAGTTTGGCAGGGGACTATAGATTTCATACTTTCAGCAGTCCTTCATCGTCCTAACAATTTAATGGGAGTCGTGAATAAGCCAAAGAGTCTCTTACCACTTCAATGAACGGACATAGCAGTCCCGAGAAATTACTTCTTTCACATTTCACTTCGTGCTCGTTCTTCTGGGTGATGTCCAAGATACCGCCCACGCTACGTCTATAAGAGCCGGTTGATATATCGCCTCGTTAATGTTTCGCTTCATCAGATGTTATGACTGAACATCCTTTACGCTGCCACTGGGTGGTCATTTCTGACTGCTCTTGTTGCGAAACCCACTGTTATAAATTACAACGGACGTCGGTCTCGTATTCGTAAATCGTCCGTTTCGTCTTTCCGAGCACGTAAGTAGACATCTTTTCGTGGCATTGCGATTAGAGATCAATTTGATTCCTTTCAACGACTTCGTGCCGATCCCAACTATTATGTAATGCTCTGTGTCAAGGTCAAGACGACTCACATTGTTTGAATACTATAGTTTCTTCCACGATTGACAGATTTTTTTAGCAGACCCTCGAAAAGTCTTCCCTGGGCCACGTGTCTATCTATGTATAGTGCCTTGATCATGAGGTCATTCAGCAGAAAAGTGACATGGGTTACAGTCGAGAAATCTAGAAGACCTGTCAGACATTTTCTAACGAATTTTATGCTCCAGTTACTTTTCATTATTAAATTCATTAAAATTTTGTTAGGGGCAGCTAATAAGTAGCACGATGTTTACACCTTTTACATATTCATGTTTTTAGTATGTTATTAAAACTACACACATACAGGAATGCAATCCAAATAGGCGAAACAGACGTGCACTATGTTTATGAAAAATTGATCCCCTCTATCGCGGGGTGTATTCCTTCAGGGTCCCAGAAGCTCGATCATCGAGAAGTCTAACATTATTCGATATCTAGAAGACCTGTCAGATATTTTCTAACGAATTTTATAATCCAGTTATTTTTCATTATTAAATTCATTAGTGTTGTGTCACGTACTTTTTTGTTTTGAATTATTTTTTTACGAAAATTCTCTCAACATAGTTGTGACATTTTCCTGATGAAACCGAGCTGAAACGTGGCATAATTCGGATTCAGTATATAAAACTTGGATTATCCGAACCTCTATCTGATTATGCTACTTTACAACTATGAAAAAAGTTCATCCTTCGTGTCTGTAATTGTTATATCCCATGCGTCGCACTCATTTGGTGGGTCATATAAGGTAACAATGCATCTTATCTTCTTCATCTTTACATTCTTTAAGAATTACATGTTTTTCTGTTCACTTTTTCGCTTTGTTTTCCTTTATCTGATGTACTCTTTCTCACAAGTGTCAGTGTAGGTATTACTGTCGATCTTCTTTTAGTTTTTTATTTAAAAAATTTTTTAAGATAGAATTTTATGAAAGGTCTTACTGTTTTACTAGATCTAGTATGAAATATGTTTTATTTATTTATTTATCTCAAGGTCCATTACTGGGTGTCTATAAGCCACAACATGTATGTCTAGGTTATAAATTTTCATTGAAAAAACGCTTAGAAATGACAATTAACGATCAGCATCACATTCAAAAGGAACAAGTAAAAGATTATAAAAAAGAAAAAGCACTTGCTTGCATAAGGAATACTTAGAAGAAAAAGTTAGGGTGTCGAAGAGTCATTTTGTTTATTATGCATTAATATTGTAGTTGTATATGTTGATTGCATATTTATTAATTGCATATTAATTGCATACACAAATGTAATTTTACCATAACCACAATAGATAGACACTTTACTTTATATTTATATGTGATTGTATATATTACACTGAGATAGAATTAAAAATAATATCATAACAAAACAGAATATGGGGATAATGACTATAATACACAGTTTAAATTATTTAATTCCTGCTTCCACAATGAACATCCTATTTGACGAGAAATATTGTAAATTTAAAATTATTTACAGAAGATATTCAAGGATGTGGTAACAAAGAATAGTTTGATAATGTTTGATATAAACACGCTTTAGCTTACTATACTACCGAAAAATTCGACGATGCATGAATATTTTTTCCAATCAGTGCATATACATATCGTCATTCATTCCTTTTTATATTGGAAAATGTGCACGTAAAAATACTTCGTCACGCCAATCGTACACCATCCATAGGTTTTTTTTTTTGGTATGCCGCAATATTGCATCAAATATTGAAGGTTGCTATTCAAATCTTTGATGCACCTTTTTCATAAAAAAATTCCTCCTCTCAACTTGCCAATTAATTTTGAACAAACATGCTTTGTTTAGAAATCATAAAGAATCGTAAAAGCTTGTCGTACACTTTAAACTCTAAAGCATTATTGGATATTCTAAACAATTGAGATCCAAGACTAAAAAAGTAATTTTGTATACACCACATTCTATCTCATACAGGCATTCTATCTTTTTTCGGTCACGAATTATTTATTCCTGGAAAAAAAATCATGGCTTTGCTAAGCAGTTCTTTGAATTAAAGTATGATTTTTTTTATGTTCTTATGTGAGGACGCCATGACCAAAAGGGTTAAAAGATAATTAATACACATTTCATTTGTTTGACATAAATTAGTATAGAAAATATAACGTGTAAATATTATTTGAATATTGTTATTACTTTTCTCATTCCGACCAGTAGAAGTTACGAAAAATAAGAAAATTTATACTACGTCGAAGTTCTATACATAGTGTAGGTGCCAATATAATTTACCAATCGATTTCAAGGTATGATCCCGGGAAGTAAAAAAGAAAAGGAATAAAAGGAGATTTCCAATGCTGATTTCAATTCAAATGCTAAATAATGCTCAATGAATCTGAATTGTCGGTTTATTGAAGAAGAGGTAAAAGTTAATAGTCGATAAAGGATTAAAGACAAAATTTATGAGCGGATGGTGACGAAACTGTTTGTCTTTAGAACTTTAGTCTGACATACGATACCGAGACGACAGAACGTTGGAACAATAAATTTATTGAAATAACATTCTGACAAACCAATAAATTACGCTTGACTTGTTGAGCTAGTTATATATTTGAAATGACAACGCAGTACCTTCCACTATATCTTATCTAGTAAGTATCTAAGTGTGCGCACTTTTTCTTGGTCAAAAATGTCAACAAATTGGTGATTCAATCAGTTTACTAACTAGTTCCTTTTAAATTTTACATTTTTTAGGGAACAGAATCGATAGTAGTATTATAGCAAATATGTATATTATAATTAATAAAATACTATAAACAGCAATTTTACTTATTATTTTCATATTAAAATATAATCAATACATAAAGTAGTACGAATACTTTTTACACTCACTGTGTTTGTGAAAGATTTTACAAAAACACGGAAACGGCTGATGATGAATGTTATTGTGTTTCCCCGGCTATCATCCCCCGCATCCAGTTTCCTATTCATTCCCTGAACTTGACAGTCAATCTATGCATATTGCGAAGCACCGTCGTAGGCGACATATTTGAGGGTGAATGCCTTTTCGCGCAGAGTACACACACGCACACCGCCGCGCCGCTACACACAGGGACAAAATGTCTGTACAACACACGCACACCGGTACCTGCCCGAAGAATAGCGTGGGCCACGATCTCTGTAAAGGCGTCTCCGTTTAGATAATAACGCGCATTTTATCTCCCTCATAAAACCTAATTTATAGCCGTATGGAAGTCTATACGCGTATACGAACGGCCGTCGGGAATAGGAAGAGCACTGACAGGAACAGTGCCGTAATTTTCGGGGATGGAACATTTCAACCCTTATCGCTTGGCTAAAAGATTTTTCATTACGTAAATTTATCGGACCTTTTAACTTTATGTTTCGTCACGTTTACTATGGAGTCGTAACTAATTTAATCTTATTTTTCGTAACATCGCATGCAAAATTTCAAAATAATCGAAGCATATTTTCTTCTGTTTAATGTCAATATATATATATTTAATATTTCCTGTAGATTGTTAACTACTAGGGTTACTGTTTGGTGCCCTTTGTGCTGGTTTATCAAATTTTACTCGAAAACAGTAAATATCTTCAACCTATTTTTTTAATGTTTTAAAATTAGATTCCTTTTGTATCTGTTTTATATAATTTTGTGCACAGCTTTCTAAAATATTCTACTTTAACAAATTACACATGTTTTTATTATACTCATATAATATATTTGCAAAAATAAATACTATAATACTCATTAAGAAAAGGTAAGATACTTGTAATGGTTAATAGATTACATCAGCATTTATTTGAATAAAATTCGTGTTCAGTTCCTTTGACCTCCTAATTTTATTATTACAAAATAATGTACATATTGGTAACAAATTGTTTCGATAACAGATAACAAAATCTTCAGAATTAGATTTTTACTTCAAAAGTATATTTAAAATAGATTTGATTTGTTTTGCAGAAAATATAGTAATATATGCTCATTAAAATCATGTACAGCGTCTATTATTTACAAATTAATGTGCGAATTGTGCTTCAATTTTGTATGTGAATTTAATAAAATTTAATTTTATTTAATTTTCCCTCAATTTAATAAAATTGAGGGAAAATTTTAAATAAAAATATAAATTTGAATTTATTATTATTATTTGTGTAATATTAAAAATTGAAGGGATTATTAAAATTTAGTATAAATTTGGGGTTGATTAAATTTATATAGAATTTAAAATTGAAGGGAAATTTTAAATTAAAATATAAATTTTATTTTTTAAAATTTAAAATTAAAGGGTCAATTTAATTTAAATATATAAATTTGAATTTAAAATTTATATTAAATATAAATATTTTTCTAAAATGAGAACCGAGTGTAATAATTTAGATATACATATGTATACTGTATGTTTGGTTTGTGGGTGTAGTGATAAAAGTGAACGATTCTCGGAAAATTCGTTCCCGGATTTCTGCGTTACGGCACTGGACGAAGACGTAAAGGAAGGTTGCATCAGCGAAGGTTGCTGAAAGTGAATAGGCCGGTAATATTATATCGGTGTTGAAACGTCTCCCTTCGGCATTTAGGCGACGAAAAATATGGGCCGTCACGTATGTGTGCGCGCGCGCGCCTTCACGACGACGGCTGAATGCAGTTACCGACGATAAACTGCATACGTGTTTACCGTATAATCTCCGACGAACGGCTATAAATCCGTGATTTACTCTCATTACCGCGTCTTTGAGTGTTACGACTTGTGCTTGCGTTATACAACCGGCCGGATAATTTAATTTATTCATATTGGCCTGCGTGCTTTTCTGCCGACCAATGTTCCACTTTACTGACCGAATAAAAGTTACCCGACGACATTCGCGCGATAATGCTGGCAAGATGTATCGTTCGCCCGTTCCGAACACCTTATTAATTAAACGTCGAACTTTATAAATTCGATCGGTCGAAACGTTCGTTTAATAGCGGCGTCTGCTCAATGAAAAACGAAAATTATTTATTAGAATCCGTGCGCCGCGCGCACACCGTGTGAACATATATACAGGGTGTCCCAGGAATGTTGTACAGTAAAGTCGCGATATTTCTCCGCGATCTTCTACCCAGAATTTATTCGGTGCCTACCCACTCCACTGTCGGCCAACGCCGCAGGATGGCGATGATTGATCTCGGCTCGGGTATATCGGTGTGAACCACTTCTAATCCAATTACAAAACTTCTTTATTTTTCATTATTTTTTTATGGGACTTTCACCAACTCATTTCTGGCATTTTTCTGATTAAAATGACACCAAACACGATATGATTTCAACTGTATTTAGTGGTTTAATCGACGATGAAAGTTTCGGTCGCAAGGAAGGACAGCGAATGGGAAGGAAAGAGACGCGGACAGTCGCCGTCGCCGGCACAGTTCAAAGAATTTCCCATACGCTGTTTTTCTTTGCGTTCGAAACTATCATCGTCGATTAAACCACTAAATACAGTTAAAATTATATCGTGTTTGGTGTCATTTTAATCAGAAATAAGTTGGTGAAAGTCCCATAAAAAAATAATAAAGATTAAAGAAGTTTTGTAATTGGATTAGTAGTGGTTCACGCCGATACATGCTGTCCTTTTCTACGTTCGGCTTCGATTGTACCCTCGGCGCGGTCGGCGCGGTAGACGCAGTCATAAAAAATAATGTTCCTACACGATATGTCTCGGTGCAGAACACAGTCGTTGGAAAAATATCGCGACTTTACTCTATCGGAATTCCTGACACCATTTGGATTAACCTTTTCCGTTGCGAAAATCTTCTCCGCAGCTTCGTTAAGAAGTTATTACCGAAAAACACGGACCAATCAGAGCACAGGCTTCGTTGAGTGTGGCGTAGGCATTGGGCCCTGGTTGTTCCGTGTTTTTCGTTAATAACTCCTTAATATAGCCACGGAGAATATTTTCGCAAACGGAAAAGTTAATTCGAATAACGTCAAGAATCATCCCTTCCAACATTTTTGGGACACCCCGTATTACACTCCGCTTGGCAAACTTACGACTGTTGACACAGGATTTTCCATTCAATTAATATGTTGACTACTATTATACATCGTCAACGATGTCTGCCGTTGATATATTGCACGAATGTCATCGAATAAACGTTTCTTTGTGAAACTTTATACTTCCGATCAGGTAGCGCATTGCTACAACACAGTACCGTGGCAGTGCACTTAATATTGTATTCAGTAATCTAGATTTTGTTTTCATTTGTTGAAAATACATTTTTCAATTAATTTATATATTTTTCGGACGAGGTGTTTTCCTATTCATAAGTCAAAGTGACAAATTATTTCGATAAATT
This sequence comes from Lasioglossum marginatum, assembly GCA_028455795.1. NCBI lineage: Eukaryota > Metazoa > Arthropoda > Insecta > Hymenoptera > Halictidae > Lasioglossum > Lasioglossum marginatum. The sequence continues at coordinate 3,453,113 of CM052246.1, forward strand.
AAATTAAATGACATGAACTTCTAATTTGAGTAGGCATCTTTTATGCATTTCTATTGCATAATTCTATTGCATGTCTATTATCAAATATGACTCTACAACTATTTTAATGCGTACATCTTCATGAAAATCAATTTTTACAAAAATTTTTACAGTTTTCTTTTTGCGTGAAATTATAAGCATCCACAAATTGAGTGATATATTCTAATATAATATATTGTGAAATTAGGAGGATACTTTCTACTTTAATAATGCATGTTTTTAAATTTATTTAACAATCTAAGAATGTAAAAGGAGATCTGATTACCTCGTACGATACAGTTGTAGCTATCTTCATAGTTACATGCTTCCGAATAATGTAAATTATGTCTTGTAAACGAAAAAATAGGACTTTTGAGGGAGATACCGGCCTAGATCGATCTTTTATCTAGCGTTTTTGACTTCTGAAAAACTTCATCTTTGCATTATCGAGAAATGAGAACGCGAATTCCGCAACCTTGCAATCCTGGAAACGAGTCTACCGCTAGGTTTACAGGTCAAAATGACGGATTCTAATATTTTTAATTTGCGATTATTAAGATTGTAAAGATGCTTCCCTGAGGGATAATTTACCAAATTTATTTCTTTGGGTATATATTATTGGGAAAATGGCCAAACATTTGGATAGACACATACTCGTTATGCCTATAAAATAATGTGAAATAGTTATTTCTAGAGCTCCGTAAACCTAGTGTTAGAAATGTTATCGTTCTTTAAAAAGTGGCCGAATGACTGTATCCTGTATAAAAAGTGTGTCATAAAAATGTGTCGTCCAAAGATGGAGGATCGAGGTCGAATCGAAAAGCATCTACTGCAAACATCGCGGTGCGACCTCAGATTGAAGAACTGGAATCGTTCGAATGATAGAAGTCGCGTGCAGGAGATATCTATCCTCTTGTGGCGTGTCTGTCGAGAAACCAATGCAAATATGTAGAACGAATATCATGGCAGCGCGTATCGAGAGTAACGAGACTGCGACGCGAACGCATTGGACAAGCTGAAGCAGGCCAACATAGAGGAAGAGAGAAGAAGAGAGAAATAGAGAGAGAGAAAAGGAGAGAGGTTAGGGTGAAACCAATGGTGGAAGGATTGCAAGAGAAGAGGGTATAAGGTAATATACATCACGTTCCCAGTTTATGGTCCGATACGCTCCTAGGAATTGGCACCCGTGCTGAGCTTTCCCGCAAATGCAAAGAACGCGGGGGTACGAGGCAACGAGATACGAGGCGTTATGGCTCTTCCTGGCTCGTAACCTGTGGTCATAAAGCTACTGCACGCTAAAATATTGTCCGCCGCCACGTCTCCACGCCTACGCGTCTATCCGTCGATCCATCTTAATGTTATTATCGTAATTTATTAGCGGCATTCCCGGCGAATGAATCGATCCAACGCACTCGGCCCCGAAAACGGATCACGGATAATCCGAGACGATCGGTCGTAATGAGGCTATTAAACGAACGCGATACCAACCGGGAATTAGTTTATCCGTTTAAGACTATGATATATGGGATCTTGATTAAAAAAGAAAAACGGGTCCGAGAGCAGGAGATATACGGGGGCAACACGAACGAATATATTTTATCGTCACTTATCGCGTTACGAAACTAAGCAGTTACGCTGCGCTAAGATTAAGACGTTATTATTCATGCTGCAATTACACCGCGATAATTAACAGGAACTTCGTGATGTCCATAAACTGTTTAAGTATCTAAATTACGGCGCGAGTTATTAAGCGACATCAATGCCGTCGGCGTCCGAGTAATTATTTCTCCAATTGCGTTACCAACGGGAATTACAGTTTCATTCGAAAATAAACAAAATTTGCAGACATCTGTGATTCACGTGCCTTTCGAAGGCGGTTTTGAAACTACGGTTTTTGTATATTTTATTTTACGCATCATCGGTTGGAACGAGTGACACTTCTTTTTAGTTTAAGTGATTTTAACACTAGGATTTGTATACAAACATAAATTGTCTGCATTAGGTGCAAGATACAAGTAATACAGAGACATATTTTAAAAAGTAATTTTAATAAGTAGCAATGTCTTGAAATGTTTTGAATGTTTAGTATTTGATCTAATCATTTTTGCCATAGATGTGCATAAAGTGCGCAGTCTACCGATTACTAAGAGTAACTAATTTTGTATTACTTTTTAAAAATAAGAAGGCCGTATTTATCGAGAACCTGTTTACCTGTGAAAAACACTGCAAATTGATCAACTTTAAGCAACCATAACTCCTAAACCATTCATCCTACACAGGATCGAAACTAGATGAAGATGAAGATGATCAAGTCAATTTTCTAATAGCTCTGTAACTATACTTTGTTGTTTGTTCTTCTGTTCCCTGTGTAAAATGAAATCACTTCAATGTGAAGAGTTTAATTTACAATAAAAAAAAAATAGTGACAACAGCACGTGGTGTTCCCAAGCGGTCACCCATCCAAGTACTGACCACGCTCAGCACTGTTTAACTTCGATGATCGGACGAGAATCGGTTTTTTCCAATGCGATATGGCCGTTGCCTCTGGAACTAGTCCAGCAATGAATGAAGTAGAATTTATTTTTCACAACATACAGAGAACATTGTTGCGATTGTTGTTTGAATTTTGGAAGACATTGCCACGATGTTGCGTTTTATCTGGTCTGGGTTAGGATTTCTCAAACATTTTCTGGGATATGTTCTCTATGTTAGCGATATTACTGCGTGTCCGTGATGCCATTTAGCGGCATATGGCGGCGCCCTTACCTGTCAAAAACACTGCAAATTGCTCAACTTTAAGCAATCATAACTCCTAAACCATTGATCCTACAGGATCGAAACTTCGATCTGCAGGTCCTTCGGGTACAAATCTACTGGATTACATACCAAATACATAATGATTTATAGGAGAAAGGCAAGAATTTTGAGTCCGGTAAAGTTTACCCACTTTTAGCGCTAAATCACTATCCTTCTAGTAGTGTGGAAACCGCATACGGAAACTTGTTGTTAGTATATTATTTCCTCTAAAAATGTGAATAAATACAGCCTTGTTAGACAAAATAATATAAAACTGTCGGTTTTAATGCTCGGTAGATCACCGGATCTAGTGCGAGAACCACGTTAATACGGAAAACCGTCGCGTACTTAGTGCCCTTGTAAAAGATGCTAGGGGATTGTTTATGGTGTTCGGTTCGAATTTGTAAAAATGTAATCGTAATAATGGGTTCCCGGTTGCAGAAGGTGTGTATTACTGAACACGTACGAAGGATCTAGGGAGGTGAGGAGGCGTTCACGAGCGTGGTCGCGCGCGTTCATAGGCGCACACTGACGCGCGAGAGCACGCGCGATATTATTATCTCGTGATTCATAGCGCGCATTCATAAATGTTCCCGAGCCGTATAACGGCGCGGTACACAGCGGCATGTATCGATTAACGTCGCTTCCCGACGGGATTTACAGCCGGCGACTAAATTATTTAAAGTCTTCATTTGTAGCGCGACGGATGGACGGACACGAACTGGCGACCACGAAGCCAGTTCTTCTTCGGACAACCGTGTACGCTCCAGGTACAATCGTCCGCAAAAGTACTACCCCTCGCTAAAAGTATTCGATCGAACAAACCCGGGATCTCCCGTAACAATTATTTACATACTCAGCGGCGGAGCTAGACATGGGATTTGTGGGCTGCAGCCCAGGACCCCGTTCAACCCCAAAGGGTCCCCATCGCGGTAAAAAAAGGATAGAAACAATAAACTAACAGTTTAAGAAAAATTAAATTATATTACATTTTCTCAAACAAAGTCATTTATATATATTTTTTAAGCACAAGTATTTTATATCAAATTGATTGCAAAATTCAGAGCTTTCCAATGATATACATTTCAAAAGGAATGGTCACTGAATCAGGTTATAGTGATACAATAAAAGAGTTACGAAACAAAAGGTCGCGAATTTAGTTGCAAACCTAATATAAAAATTTTTGGTGCTTGCATTAATTTGGATTAATTGGGTAAGGACCCAGACAACGTTAGCCCGGGGTCCCAAAATTGACGTGCAAAACATTATTTATACTCAAATAATATTGCAACAGTCGCGTTCGGTATAATATACCAAATAAGAACATCCAATACTGATTCGAGGAAGTATTCAATCATCTAAAGGTGTTAAAGAACTTTCCTAGCATCCTCGACCGCCATCTTCTTCGTCACACTTTATCACACTCTACGTTGTACTTTCCTATAATTCTCGCATATGAACAGTACAAACATATATTTATATTTTGTCTTGTTGAAGTAGCACTAACCGTTTTTTCAGATTATGCAGACATTACTCAATAGGACAAGTGTTTTCAATCTATACACAATCCATTCCTCAAGATAAAAATTTTCTTACTATTTTTACTTACTGTAAAATTAAGTTTCAACATTGCTCCAACAGCAAAGGTCATTGGTAGACCTAAATAAACATTGTCTACATTCATTACAACGTACATGAGCTACATACACATTTTTTTTGTTTCTTTTCTTAATTATTTTATTAAGTCCAAAATAATGAAGTCAGTATTTTTAGATTGTTGGAATATTTTCACTTAATTTTGATCGACCCTTTTTCGACATAAATGCATAAAATCCGCAGTCTAGTCATTAGCAACGCTATACAATTGTCTGAAGATGTTTATTAAATTGCCTGGTTATGTTTGTTGATTTAAAGTGGAGAACAAAAATGGGCGAATTATCCCTCGAAAAACCCTCGGATAAATATAAACAAAATTTGTTAATGAACGTAGAAGGCTATTTCCGGTTTCAATATACGCGCGGATGATTTCTTGAGCGATCGCGTCCAGGATTTTGATCGATCACGCTCTGCCGAGGATAGTAAATATCTATATGATTCTACCGTCATCGATAGCTATACACTTTTCTCTCACGCTACAACCGTTTTTTTTGTCCCTCGCGTTACACCAGCGTGTAACGTAGTCCTTTGATCGTCCGATCGAACATGTGAAAGTTCCTTAAGAACCGATGGTTTCGCTTAAATTAGAGGTTAAGTCTGTTCGTGTTCTCATATCATCGCTACTGGATATATATCATTAAATATTCAATGCACAAAGACGTACTCAGTAACCTGGTCCCAATGACATATTCATCCATATCGACGTTTGAATCTTTATGCTGACAGTAACCTTTATCACGACGAACGCAACCATTAAGCTTTTAAAATATTAATCGCAGAACTCCAAATGTCACCACATTTATTTTCTACGCATTTATGTACTCATATTTTGTAAAGAAATATGACGTTCTTCACCTGCGTTCATATGCAAATTTTTTTAATAGACTTTTTAAGTTACAGGAAGCTTGTAATTGATTTCTAATTTTTTTATCCGCTGTCGCGCGATCTGTTTTTTAAACAGCTGCCATGACTAGAATTTCTTTGTCCTCATTATTTTCCAGGCGATAAGGAAAATATTTATGCTATATCTTGTCTGCAATGCTTAAATATTGCTAACAGAAGAATAGAATTTTATTTCATTGCAAAGTAAATGAGTAATATTCATGTTTAATGGAATAGGAAGGGGTTGAAGTTTGTTGAAAAAGAATGACGTTCAATCCTAGGTTTCCTAACAATCACACTTTTATCAGCATATTAAAAATAGTAAGGGTAAGATTTTTAAAGTAGCATTAATTTTCACTTCAAACAGTGACACAGATTTAATTCAAAGTATAAATAATAAAGATAAATTTTTTTAGAGAAATAATACGAGTAGTAAATTATTGCTGCTTCCAGTAAATGAAGGACACAAAAATCAGTCAATATATAGCAGTTTGTTTTCGTTGTTGTTAAGTTTATTTGTTTCTTACCTGTTGATAAATTATAAATTTTAAAAGACTTGTACATGTAATATGTAATGTAATGTACATTATGTAATGTACATGTAATACAACATGTAATGTACATTTAATAGGTGGATAATAATATAACAATATATTTAAATTCTTCAAATATTTCTGCTGTTTTAAATTACATCTATTCATTTTTGTCATAAATGCCTAAAATCCGCTGTCTATACAATTCTCTAAGATCTCACACTTCCAAAATAGGACTTTTTCGAATCGCGTCAAAGACTGTGCGGCTGATCGTTGAACTTTTGCGTGCGAGTATACGCAACAGAGATCGTCGGATTGTGTGGCGTGCCGCGGCTGCCACCGTCCGCGCCACGAACGTCCAAATGCTTCAGCAAAGGAGGAGGGGAAGCGGAAAGCGAAGAGAGAAGGCGATCGAACAAGAAAGAGATAAAGACGAAAAGCTAAATAGAAAGAGGCAAGGAAAGAGAGGAGGAAGAGAGATAGTGTTCCGGGTGCCCATGGAAGGCACGTCGTGCAGAACGTCGGCGAACTCGTGTGTGTTCCGTGTTCCGAATGCATGGAACAAGCGCTGCTTGTCCGCGGTCACCTGAGTTATGATCGCTCTGTGCCCACCCTGCCTGCTCGGCTGGCTGCTTGGCCTGTCTTGCTGCCTGGGCTGCCTACCTCCTCGCGTCCCTAACTGCCCTCTTCTTCCTTCGCCCTTCTACTTTCACAGCGGCCATCTTGACTCCGGGAACCGGTTGCCTTCACCGACTCTCTCGGTGTATTCCGCACGCCGACATACGCATCACACGTTTCACGAACGCACGCGCACACGACGATACCACCAGGTAAATAGTGTCCGGCGACATCGCTGATCGTAGCACTCTCGGAAGTCCTTTTGAGTCTACTCGACGTTAATGGCCCCTGTGGCGCGAGTTCCTTTGTACTGTTTAATAACGTCGTTATGTTACCATGCGCGGCTCGGGCTCGGTCCCGGTCGGCTCGCCGCGCCGCGACCCGCCCGGGATTGCTTTTTAAATCTCACCTGAGCCTTTGTCGATGATCTGAAACATCGATAGGCACGCCGCGCCGTTACCGTCCGCTTTCAATTGTTGTTACACGCCTGGCTGTATCGTTATTTCGCATTTTTCTGACCGGAAGCACCTGGGCAAACAATCGCGTCCCAGCGTGCAACCCAACGGCGGGAAATTCGAATGGCCGTCGCGTCGCGTCCAGAAGAGAAGAAAAACGGCGGATAACGTTTCGCGTGAAACGCGCGCCGACCAGAAGAAAACACGCCTCGAGTATACACCTTCGTGCACGTCTCGATGCCTGGATAAGATTTATCTTTCATTAGTACGTCATTTGCATTGAATAGACACGTTATGGGTTAACGGGTTGCCCGTTAATTGTTTGTTCCCGTTCCTTGTCTAACTGCTGACGCCGATACTGCCACGGCTTGACGCTTTGACAAGGTACATGGTAGATATTACAGCGGTTTGTAGTATAGCGTATCAGGCTGCGGTATGCGAAAAGGTGTAAGAGAGCCGACCGCAGCCCACGGCAACGAGGCGTGGTCGCCGCAATTACCTCGATAGAGTTACAAGACTCGTTTTATGCTCTCGCACAAATTTATTAGCCCCATTCGCGTCAGTTTAATTACGAACACGATCCGCCGTGATTCTTTCTCCTTTTCCTTCCCTTTTCTGTCTTTTTTTCTTCTCTTAGTCTTTTTTCACCCCGCCGCCAGTTTTGTTTTGTTTTTCTTTTTAGTGAAAGCATACGGACATTGGCTACCACGTCGTCGTGAGGATTGGAAATTTCATTCGCGGCTCGACGACGACGACGACTGTGTATGTACGCGTCGGTATGTATATGAACACGTTCGAAAATACGCTTGTCCATTGAATTACACCTAGACGGGTTCGCGCGCGTACCTTGATATCAATCGCGGCGCATTTTACACTCGGCGCATTCCTTGAAACTCAAGCGGTAATTAGTTTTACCGCTAAACGCTTAGCGGAACCCGAGAGGCTGCTAACTGCTTTCCGCCTACGCAGTGCTGCTCCTCTTCTAACCCTCCTTCTCTCTATCCCTCGCTTCATCCTTCTCGCTTTACCCTCCACCCTCTTACCCTCCTTCTTCACCCTTCTACCCCCCTCTCCATTTACCCCCCTTTCACCCTAACGCTCTCTTGGATTGCTCACTTTTTCTCCCCCCCCCCCCCCCCCGACAATCCCCCCCGCCACGAAACTAGGCACCGCCGGCTCTGCCGCTTCGGTGCTAATTGTGAGCAATTAAGCGGGGTAAAGCCAAGGAATATTATGAAATTAATTATGTTGGGAGATTGAAGTCGTTGTTGGTGTGCAAGGTGTAGATAAGCATTTAAATTGACGCGTTCCTGAAGTAATACGGGCCACGGCGTATGTATATCACGTTCGCGATAATCGTTGTTTTATTGCCCCAAGAACCGCATGTCGGAGGCGCAAGTTGTACGTGCACACCAGCGCTGCTAGGCGTTGTACAATTTGATATATTGATTACTTCCAGTTCAGCGAATACCGTTCGGTAATTATTTTCTTTTTACTAGCGATATTTCTAAGCTGCATCTTAACAGCTGTTTCAAAGCTTTTCAAGGAATATGTTGTTCTATTTATCACAAATATGTTAGAGTAAATTGTGAGTGAAATAACACCTCCGAAATTGAATTTGACAATGCTGGAATAAAGACTACTGTAAAAAGCTGTAACCAATCACGCGACCTGTTTTTCCTCTTTTTTCTCACTTCGCATTTCCCCTACGCAGCCACCACAATCCCCACCAGGAGCTAGTATGCAACGAACGAGGAGTCCCTGCAATAAAGGCGATGAGAATCGAAGTTTCGAATTTCGAACCTCCGTAGTATTGTAAATTATTAGAAGATTGAAAAAAACGGAGTTTCTTTTTTCTAACCTAATTTTTATGTTAATGTTTTTATTTATCAAAAATCGAGATATTGAAATTTCGGGCAGTTCGAAGACTTCGAAGACTTCGAAGTTCCCTTCGTTCCTTCGAATCCTTCGAAGCTTCGAAGGGTCAAAGCTTCGGAAAAGTAACAGTCCTATTTTCTATTCGCGATCGACGAGCGCGTGTTCGTTAAGGGGCGAAAGAAGCAGATAACGTCGGTGAGCATGGGTCTCGACATCGAATCGCAACCCCTCCGCAAAGGTGAAAGACAAATCGGCCCCGGTGGGTGCAAACGTCGTAATTATCGGAGACGGTAATCTCTCGACGCGGAAGAGAAGGAAGAAGAAGAAGCGCTCAGTGAAAACTGCGTGACAGAGTGGCTCGGCCTGTTCACCCTTGGCGTCCACCGAGTTGGTGTACCCCTTTTGCCCGGAGTGTCGGCCATACATTACCGCCGTTAGAACCCGCCGCCACTATATTATTCCCTGACACGCCATACCATGGCGAAAGTGTAGAACGCTGCGGAATGAATAGAAGAGAAGCGAAAAGAGACATTGAGAAGCTAAGAAGAAGCGTAAAGATACACCAAATAGAAACAGAGAGAGAGACAAGTAGTTAGGGACCATCGTACCTATAGGAGAGCTGAGAGAGTATCATCAGGAAGCGTAAGGAGTGTAACAGAGGTAAAAATGATTAAATAAGATGGCTCAGACAAGAAAAAGATAGGAAGAAACGAAAAAGACGCAGTGGAACTGGTACATTTGGTTGGCGATAAACCACTCCCCGCGTTCTCCTTGCCGGTATAATAAAATTATATCTGACCGGCTGTATCGTGATTCTGGATGCGAGCGGCACGGTCCGCACAAAGTTGCCGCTTGCACGCCTACGGCGACTGTGATAAATAACGCAATGCAGGCCGAGAAGCGGCGGACCGCATAAGCACGGTTCTGCTGCTATGTCGCGCCACCTCGAGTCACGGTCGGAGCACATGAAAGTGGCGTTGTTGATGCATCGTGGATGGATTTTCAGCGCGCACACTACTTTAAAACCGCAAATTTCGTTCGCGCACACAGACAACCTGGGATAAGCGACCCACTACCCGAGGAATACGTACCGATAATTTTATAAAAAATTCAAATCAGTAGAACAACTCTTCCAGTTGTCAGCTATTTAATTTGTTATTATTAATGTACTACAGTAAAGTCGCGTTATTTTACAAACGACTGTGCTCTGCACGGAGAAATATCGTGTAGGGATACTATTTTCTTTATGACTGAGTCTACCGCGCCGACCGCGCCGAAAGTACAAAGGAAGCCGAACGTAGAAAAGGACAGCATGTAAACATGGATCGCGCTGTCCTTCCTTGCGCCCGAAACTTTCATCGTCAATCGAACCACTAAATACAGTTGAAATTATACCGTGTTTAGTGTCACTTTAATCAGAATAATGCCACAAATAAGTTGGTGAAAATCCCATAAAAAAATAATGAAAAATAAAGAAGTTTTGTAATTGGATTCGTGGCCCCTGCGGCGTTGCCCCTCAGTGTAGGGGGTAGGCACTTGAAAAATTCTGGGTAGGCAGTCGCTGAGAAATAACGCGACTTTACTGTATTTTCAAAATTTTTTGTGAGGACGCGAGGCTATGCATTGCAAGCAAGGCTGACCATTGTGCGCATTCAAATCTACAGGAGTTTGTTGTTGGATACCTTCTATTTTTAAGCTACTTATTTTTAGGAAGGCTGACAACTAGTTGTTTTAATTAGTATATTATTTCCGAAACTCTTATGAGGACGCGAAGCTATGCAAGCGAGGAGTAGGCTGACCATTATGCTCATTCGTATCCAACTTATTGCTGACAAAAAAAAACATTGCTTATAGCATTACACGATTTTTGATTAAAATGTGAAGATTAATTAACGTATTCGATGATGGCAAATAAAAAACTGCGAAATGGAGACGACAATCTTGAAAAGGAAGAACGTGTCCAAGAAAAAATTCAGTTTCTACCGAAATACACTCAAGAATTTTGTAATTCATTGACAGAGTACATTGATTATAATGATGAATTTCTATCGTAATACACTCAAGAATCTCGTAATTCATTGACAGAATACATCGATTATAATGGTGATTAAAATAGTTGCATTTGTTGCAACAACCTAATACTTTTTCTTTTACAAAATATTGGAACCACATGGTGGCCGATCCGGGCACAAGAGGCATGCTGGAGTTCTTATAAACTGTCGTGATACTCTCCATGATCTGCTCAAACCAACCCCTATTCGAAATTCCTAGCTCGTCGGAACATACGCGGTGTTTAGTCTAGTTTCGTTTTCTATTTTGGCGATGAGCACGTCGCGTCGCGCTCGCAGAGTCACCGGCAGAGACTGAGCGGCATGTACTTATGCGCGCTTCACTCAACCCGTTCGTAAATTATAAGCCTTAGGGACGTGGCTCAACTTGAAATACTGGTACTGACGCGCACAGTGGGACGCGGATGTATAAACGCGCCGACGAACTGGAAAACGACGCACCGACTTTCGAGCTGGGACGTCCGGAATGTTCGTTCCAGTTAACGCAGAACGTCGTATATGCGACGTGAATGCGACATCGCGTGACAGTCCACTCGTACGCTCCGCTCCGTCGACTTTATCGGACCCGATACTGTAGTTGAGACATTCGACGATGGTATCATCAGGTGCCCACCGGTTCAGCCAGATGAATTTATTCCTTTCTCGTGCCGAGTTTTGCATCCGCAAACATTTTAGATCGGAGTCGGCTATGGCCGCGGCCAGTTGACCTCAAAAATTTACTCGACCCATTCCTGGTCCTTCTTAACCTTCGCAAGGTAATGTGGGGTCTCAGAGACCCCAGCTTCAGATTTTTCAAAAGAATTTTTATATGAATAAAATTAAATCTGTTTGTTTACTTTTTCGATCGTAAATTACTGAATAAACTTTTCGTAATGCAATTTACGTGCACTTTTCGTAAACAAGCAATTTTGCAAATTTTTAAATTATTCTCAACTTTCTAAATTATTCTCACTATGTTAACTGAATAGGGTATTTAGCTATTATATCACGAGAAATTCCGCACTTGCTGTGTGAAAACAATTTCTTTACATAACTTATTGAAATTTGGAAATAAACGTAGTTTATTATACAATATAGGCTCACATGAAAAGTTGTAAAATGCAACTTTTAGTATTTTCTCTACAATTCCGATCAATTGCAATTTTTGAAAAAATTCTTTTTCGCATCCTGTAGCAAACTAATTGCTCTAGCTTCCCAAAACAGTTCAAATCGTATAGTACGATATATTAAAAAACTTATCGTTTTTTTAAGAGTGTCCGAATATTAGTGGGAGTCACTGTATGACGTAGAAACCTATACTGACGTATATATGATGGTAAATTTCAACATTAATAAGTCTGCACGAAAGGTCTCGGTAAATGCGGACGCTCTAAGAAGCGGATCATGCAAACGATGAACTAAGAGTCTTAACAGTGTGCTCAAAGCGAGTACCACGTTGTTCAAACTGGCTTCTCGATGACTAAGAAGAAGATAGTAGGGGATTGGAAATTCCAAATCTAAATTGATATGCTGTCAGAAAATCCCCGAAGAAACGTCCTATCCATCAACGTACGAGAGTACGTTCAAGATCCATTACCGGACGTGTCCAGTGATTAGCAAATACGCTGTGGCCAACGGAAACCAAACAAATCGTAGATTATCCCGGATTACATCTCCCCGAGGGATACTTACCGGCTACGATAAACCGGGGTTGTCTATAACCTAAAGCCCGCTTTCGAGTATTATATCCTGCTTGTCACTACCTGCTGTCAAGGTTTATGTCACCTTAATTTCCCTTTCACCTGGCAGGCTGGGGCAGCATTTGTTAGGTAGCCAGAGGATTTGTCTTCCTGACGCACTTCAGAAAGTGCTTATACAGCAAAATGCGAAATGCGAAATACAGTAGAACCTCGACTATCCGAACTAGTTGGGACCGAGGTGGTTTGGAAAATCAAACTGTTCAATTCATTCGTTCCAACATAAATTGGAGTCCAAAGTATTACTTTTTAATATTATTTGAATATAGTTATTACTAAACTCTGCGGATGTTTATGCAATTCTCAATTTCAGTAAACAAATTTTAAGAAAGTGGTACCAAATAAAATTCTATTTTCATTGGTAATAGTATTTGTAGATCAATCATGAATCAAAATTATACTAAATTTTGTTGAATTCAATACTCCAAGCATTTCTTGAAAATTTTTATAAGCCTTAAATGCATAACGATTCGCAGTCTAGTTATTACTTTTATCATTCCGATTAGAGAGAGAGAATTTTGTCAATTAATTATTAATATTTTTTTGAGGAAATAAGAAAAATTATTTCGTGAATTATTCTGTGTACACAATTATTCTCCGCTCACCTGGCATCTTTTCATTTACATTACATTGAAACTCGCTTAAGATAGCTCCGCAGAGTTTCCAAAAGTTTAGAGTTTCAGCGGAAAAAGCGGTTCACGAAATGCACTGTTTCACTCTTAGGTCTGGCTAGTCGAGCATGACGAGCTGAAATCAGGAATCCCGCTGACTTTGACATCCTCCCGCGGCAGAAACATGCTGCAACTGAGAGCAACGTTATGCATACACGTGGCCAGTTGAAATTAAGTTGAGAAAACGGGCTTAAGTGCGGGGTAGACACGCGAAAGATCAAAGAAGCCGCGTGAGTGACAGAAACCAGCTGGTAGACGATGTTCTCGACCGCCCAGATTTATGCATCCATTTTCTTCCTTTCTGATGCATCTCAAAGCACTGTTTTTCTGCCTGTGTCCCTGCACCTATTACAGCTTATTTAGCAATGTCGAGGGTGCGCGCTGCACTCCAAAGCGCATTGTTTACAACATTGATACCCTTGAAAATGTGTAGGTAGCTTATTTGTTGGACAATATTTAAATAAAAATTTAAAGAACAAGTTATTTGTTATTTGGATATTCAAATAAAAAGCAAAAATAATTACTTATTATTTGAGCAAAGTTAATTGTTATTTACAAATACAATACAGTTATTATTTGTACTGACAAATAATAACCGAAATTGTATTTTTATCTATTAATAATACTAAATTATCATTTATTATCCATAGTCATTAAACAAATTTTCTTTCCAACTGTCCTCAGCAACGATACTAATATTAATGTATCGTCTGTTGTGCATTATTTGAGAAGCTTTTGAGCTTGTTCAGTTGAGGCGATTTACGTGCGATTCGAATTACGCGTTTCGAATAATATGCCAAAATCGAACAAACTTTCGGACAATATGTATGAAAAAAAGAGTAGTTTTTAAGGCAAATATGAACTACGAACTATAATATTATTACGTAATATACTAGAATATACTAGTACTAGAATATAGTGTAATGTACTAGAATATACTAGTACTAGAATATAGTGTAATATACTAGAATATACTAGTAGTAGAATATAGCATAATATATTTAACATATAATAGTATAATGTAATATATAATATACTAGCTTCCCCCCGCCACGCGTTGCTGTGGCACAGTATTTTTTAAAAGCATGTACGTATTGAACGTGTTTGTGATAATCTATTTCGTTCAATTCCATTTCGCATTGCTCTCTCTCTCTCTCTCTCTCCGACTCTCTCTCTCTCTCTCTCCGACTCTCTCTCTCTCTCTCTCTCTCTCCGACTCTCTC